>BLFK01000068.1:232035-261228 GCA_014634185.1 Astreopora myriophthalma | reverse complement strand
TTGCAGTGCTACGCATGAGCGCTGTCCTTTGCGCAAGAGCGTTTAAAGTTCGGTTGTACATTCGTGATCCTTCGATCAACTTAAAAGAAAAAAACGTTTATACACCCTCAAATAGACAAACGCAATCTTTGTTGATTTTAAAAGTTAAACTCACTTTGTAAATTTGTAAAATTTCTTTAGTATGCATGGATGATTTTTAGTTTCCGCTTAATGGTTCGTGAAAATCGTTCACACGCCCTTCAATCATTACTGGCTTAAAAAAAAAACAGAAACAAAAAAAAACCAAAAGCTAAATTGTTGCCGCGATTTGTACTTTTCAGGTCGGTCGAATTTTGACAAAGATAGTTCAAGAAACGAAGACTGAGGGTACTTTCGATTGGGAAATCCGGATTAAGATCTTAAAATCCGGATCTTCGGATTTCCAATCGAACACAAAATCCGAAAACGGATTTCGTCGCGGATTTCATTAATTGAAATCCTTCCCTGACATGGATTTCAATTAACAAAATCCGTCGCGAAATCCGTTTTCGGATTTTGTGTTCGATTGGAAATCCGAAGATCCGGATTTTAAGATCTTAATCCGGATTTCCCAATCGAAAGTACCCTCAGTCTTCGTTTCTTGAACTATCTTTGTCAAAATTCGACCGACCTGAAAAGTACAAATCGCGGCAACAATTTAGCTTTTGTTTTTTTTTTTTTTCTGTTTTTTTTTTAAGCCAGTAATGATTGAAGGGCGTGTGAACGATTTTCACGAACCATTAAGCGGAAACTAAAAATCATCCATGCATACTAAAGAAATTTTACAAATTTACAAAGTGAGTTTAACTTTTAAAATCAACAAAGATTGCGTTTGTCTATTTGAGGGTGTATAAACATTTAAAAAGTTCATTTTTTGTTGAGTTTTTTTCTTTTAAGTTGATCGAAGGATCACCAATGTACAACCGAACTTTAAACGCTCTTGCGCAAAGGACAGCGCTCATGCGTAGCACTGCAAAATACACTCACGTCCATTCATTAAACTCACGCCCATTCTTTAAACTCACGTCCAGTCATTAAACTCCATTCATTAAACTCTTATGAGAAATTGCTGCCACCGCAAACGATTGTCATTTGTTATTCAGTTATTTTCATCTTCTTTCCGCATCGTCAAACAACTGAGAGTTCGCCATTGACAAAGCACAGGGTAGTTGATCTCTTTCAATACAATTCGTATTGCGAAACTCAAAGTAACTGCAGAACAATTTCTTCCAAACGGCAGAGGAATACGGCAATGTAATTTCCACTTTCAGCAAATCTCGTCATTGAGTATTATCAAGAAACGCACCAAGAGGTCAGTCAATTGAACATGGCCTTTTCCCGTTACTCAATCATCACTATATTTTTATTCGCAGGAATTTGAAGATTGTCAGTTTTCATTCTATTGCTTCCGCCGTTTCACTTTTCCGTTTCTAAGCAAAGTGTGTGTACATGTAAAATATCACTGCGGAACATTCCAATGCACTCGAAAGGTCCCTGGCAGTAATTTTTCAGCCTTTTCACAAGGCCACTGAAATTTAAGAATCGATCAACAGCCAAAGGTCTTGCTGTTCATTTCATCCGACAACGCCCAATGTTTTAGTAAGACAGAAGACGAAACGTTAATTTGTTTGTATTTTCAAGAGCTCAAACATGATATTCAGAGGATGTAAGCGACTTTTGTTTCATGACTAAACGCCTTAAGAGTTTAATATCGCAAAAAAAACAGAGACTTAGTGAAGTTCTCGTTGATCCCGTTAAACGATATCCATCATTACGTTCTTATAACGACCGTATTACCGCATCCTTCTACTAATAGTGCCTCACGATAACGCAGCTACACATAAACCCGCGATTCATGTAATCGCGGATAAATTTTGATCGCTCGGATTTCAAAATGTTGTTATTCTCTGCTTTCAAAACATTGCTGCACCTACACAAGTTTGCTTCAGAGTCTTATCACCTATGCGTATTGCGTGCAAACTGAGACACTTAAGCTGTTGTCATAGCAACTGAAAATAGACAAATAACACGAGGTTGACAATGAACAATTTGATGCGTTCTTCACACAACGCGGAATTATTTGAGTGGCAATATTATTTCACATTTAACTAGCTGCTTCGTCTTTAAATATATTATAACTTAATTTCTCTAATTTTGGACCACATCGTAGTTAGTCTTACAGTTTAGCTCAGAGTTTATCACCCTTTGTTTTGTTTGCAAGGAGTACAAGAAAAGAGGATAGTCCTGAAGCCAGTTAATACGGAAATGGAAGTCTTGCCGGTGTTCATTCAAAGTAACATTAGCTTTTTTATCGTTAAAAATATTAATTTCAAAGAAGGCATTTTTCAGACTTTCTTCTCAAAATAGTTGAGCACCATACACAAAACAGTTAGCGAAGATCTTAGTTTGGCCAAAATACCACACATCATCGCCGGTTTGCTCGATACACACGTGTACTAACCTCCCCTACCCCCCTTTCAATCCCTGCCAAGTTATGAAACACATCGCATTTTGAACGAGAACGTGTTGTTAGATGTTCTAATTCATTTCTTATTCAATATTGCACTTGAAAACTTGCCGGCTTGTACGAACCAGTAATAACAAATCCAGTTAAGAGATTCCTGCAAGACCAGTCTTTTAGAAGACGTCAAATACTGAGAATGGTATTTGATCGGACGGCTTTGAGTCAAAGTTTATGTCGATAACAAAGTGTCTCATACAATTACGTCAGAACGAATCTTTCCGGAGTCGAACTTACTATGCACTGAACCTTTGCAAAAACGCTTTTTTTTCACAGATCGAAATACAGCCAAATGAACTCACCGGCAACTGCCTTCCATGAAGTTGAATTTCAATCGGTTCAGTCGTTGCCCCATTTAAAAAAATTAAAGTTGTCGTGCAAAATCAATGTAATTAAGTCTAATAATGAAATTGAAGTTTCAAGTATGATGCTTCAATATCAAAATGGGCATTGCTGTCTACCGCTTTTCTAACACGCAAAGTTATATAATCTTTCTTTTAGTGAGTGATAACCTTGTTGAACCACAATTAACAAATAAAACAATGTTTACATGCTTGTCTATTACAAGCCAAGGGCCAGTTACCCGACTTCCATGCGTTTAAATCTCGTTATAAATCCTTCGTGAAGAATAAAAGACTGAAAAAGAAAGAGAAAAAAAAAAGTTTCAAAATGCGTCAATAGACACTTCGTACAATACACATGGCATATCAACACAAATAAATAAAGACGCGTTCAAGTTATCTTTAGAACAAACAAATAATTTATTTCCATTTATTCCATACAAACAGCCCGAAAGATAGAAAATTGCCGCCACGGCGCTAATGACATAATTGAACAATTTCAGAATCCATGGTGCTCTTTTGTCAATACAAGTATTTTAAGTCATGTCCTGTTTATAATAGGTGAAATTGGCTTCGAGGAGATTGAGGAAGACAATAAAGAAAATTATTGGCGTATCAGTGACACAACCTTGAACTTTGCATTCGCTTTTGTTCTTAAATATTGCCGACTTGAATCCCATATGTTTCATTAATGAGCGCTCTGTTTTGTTTCCAACTTACTATACAGCTAGTATTCATACATAATAAAATGCATTGTCCGCATTAAGTGCCTATATAGAATGTGATGTGTTGGTATTGTGAAATCACGATTTTCGCCACAGTTCTTCTATGTAAAATTCCGGCAAATAAAACGAGAGGGATCTTAAGGCTTCAACGAAAATTCCATGCGTCTTATGTTGCCATGGCGATTCTCATAGTACCAGATGGGTTGGTCACTCGTTTACACTCCCGGCTTCATTATTGGCTTTTCCACAACAAAAATTTTGACAGTGTATCAAATAATGAAGTTTATACTCACTGTGCGTGCTCTGGTGTTTTACTATAATCAAATATTAATTTGAGGTTATGCAAAATTCTTGGTGTGATGCAAATATCACTGAACTTAAGCAAATAGCCCGCGTGGGTGATAGTTACGAGGAAGAAAACAAATGAACAAAGATTTGTAATATAACAAAAACCACAAACTATTTACACATGCCAGTGATTGCATGGTAAACTAAACGAGACAAAGCGACGCAGGGGGCCAGTTTTTCTCCGTCACTATTTTGGGAAAAAAAGGCGTGATAAAATTTTTGTTGGGAGCTCTAGCTTTGCCATCAGTAGGAAGCTTATGCAACGACGATGTCGACGGGGGACGGCTATTCATAGAGTTATTTTTATGGAGTGACTTTTATAGAGTGAGACTTAAGCCTCCAAAATCCTGAATTCATGATTTTGGAAGGGTTAGCTTAAAGTTTAGTGATTAGGTCTAAACCATGATTTAAGAGTCAAGTTGGTTCATTTAATTTTGGCTTTCCAGAATGTTGACTTCAGGATTTTGGGAGTCCAAAATCTTGAATTCAGGATTTTGGCAGTCGTTAACTCTAACTCTAAGTCATAACTCTACCGAAATAACTCTATTGCTAGTCGACCTCATGTCGACGGCAACGAGAACGCCACAAAACAATAGGTATAATGAGAAAAAACAATGGCTCTGCACGTGCGTTTTACATTTTGGTACATTTCTTTGCCGTTCTCGGCTAAAAAACGACATGAAATGGCAAAATAATGTGAAGTTTTATGTGGACGCGAGTGCACCACGATAAATTTTCCATTCTTTCTCTTAACTTTAACAGCGTTCACCCCAATTCTGTTCCTAGCCAATTAGTAACTGTCTTACACGGGGAACGAGTTGGAATAACTGCGAAGTGATTACATCAACGCGAATCTCGTGTTTTCAGTCAGAGGAAGTTATTGTAGCCGTCATCGTCGTCGTCCTTAGCTTAAGCTCATAAAGCTCCGTGCAAACGGACGTAACATTGTTGGCCAAGAACACCCAGCAATGTTGGAAGTTGTAGCGTCCGTTTGCACGGAGCCTAGTACATTTAAGTGCGTCCCTTATGTGAAACCAGTCACCGAGAAACTCTTGGTCGGCTACTATTTAAAGGAGGTGCTACATTACCGATTGGTGGGAGCAACCCCTACTTTTCTCATGCGTTACTGATAAGTTTTCGAAGGCTATAATTCAAAATTTATGCTTTCCCGGTTTTCCTTCTGCATTTCGTTTGTCAGTAAGAAGAAAGCGAGTGCATGTTACAGTAACTATCTTCCATTTGTTGCATGCTTAACAGCTATTCGTTTAGTTTTCGGAAGGTGGGAAGAGGGTGGAGTTTGAAATTGATTGAAACCTATTTAGAGATTTTTTAGTTGCAAACGTGTGTCACCATTCAAACGCACGCTACTGAGAAACAGCTTCTTGAAATCTCGAAATATTGGTACATGTTTAAATGAACACTACTTTCCTGCGGCGGTGTGTTCAGTACTTGAGTCGTTTGTAACTTTTTATATGTGTATCATGCATCCCTGTTTTGAGGAAGTCTTGGGGCAGGATGCTTCACTTTAATCGACAAGAAAGTTATTGCGAACTAACTCATCTCAAAAAATCGCTAGCAATCGAGGCAATTTTACTGAAAGTGATCCACCAATCACACTGCTTGGATTCTCAGTTGCAAGAATATCAAGGAGTCCTTACCAAATTGCAAATCATCATGAGCATATATAGAGCTAATTAGTGATTGTTTCACTGTTTTGTGTTTTCTTTTTTTACTTAGCAACCAAATCATTAAACTGTTCTAGTGCGTCTCGTGGCTGAACTCAAATTAGTTGAGATTAAGAATCAACTGGGTAACCATTTTCCCTGATTTTAACAAAACAACACCGCCATTGATAGTAACATCTTCTCCATTCGTTTCTCAGTTCTACTTCATATTTAAACTGAGGTTGGCAAAAAAAATCGTTAGTTGTAACCAATAAAAAGAAAGCCCTCTATTATCACTTTGCTGTGTCAAAGGGTGTAAAGAGATTTCAAGTGAATATACTGGTATATGGCGAAAAGGTCACATCAAGGAAAGAATCAGACCTTAAGCTACTGAATGTTGCCGATATTTTATCTGCTGTACTTCAGACAGTTCATCAAGGCAAAGTACTCTTAATGCCCTTTTTATTTATTTGCCCCAGGGGAACACACTTTTCAGTGTTGTCGTCTGAACAATGATTAGTTCTTCAAACCGTTTTGATCGTTTTATGCTAAGTGCCAAAATAATAGTTAGTAATTATCATTAATAGAATGGATGAGTCGTTTTAATGTCTTGAGTCCGAGAACCAAATTAGCCCGCATTGATAGACGTGATCACTCCAGCCATCTTGTTTACAGGTTTATAAGTTTACTGACATTCCTACCAACGTAGACACACTTAAAGAAACTTCAAGAACATTCCCCATACATTTGCCAGTTTTTGATTCATTCCCAGTGAGCGGTAAATTCCAACCACAAGGCGGAACGAGTCCGGCAACCTGATCATGCCAAGCTTTTTCGTTTGGTGACTCCAGCAAAAGTCCACTCAGGTAACAAAAGCGTGATAATTAAAAAGTTTCATCATCTTAGTCCCGTGTGATGTGTCATTAGATCATTTCTAAACAAATGATTCAGGTCATCTTTTTAGAGTAAATCATATTTTGCGTGAGTTTTGACTGCGATATCGGATTTGTCGTTCCTTGATTGGTCAATTAAGTCTGATACACACAAGAGCTTGAAAAATTCCATTAATTTCTAAGCTGTTTTCCAAAGGACTGCCACAGACACTTGCACCTACCAATATTTATCAGATTTGTGATCAAGAAGCTGGTCATACTTTGCAACAAACGTAATTCATCCAAGATGAGGACTCTTTTGAACTGTAACCCAATTTACAATGGCATTCTTTTGGGCCAGCTGTTACGGTGCCAAAATTTTGACGACAGTAATTGTATTCGTCATCGTCGTCTGATATACTGAGTCCACCTCTCATCACTACTCAGACTATTTCAGCAAACTGGTGTTCGTTTTTAGGGTAATATAGCATTTAGTTTCATCACTCGGCTTATTCGCAAGAGTTGATACGTGCTACTGACAACGTGTTTCAGCGATATATATCGATGTATATAAAATATGATTGACAGTACTGAAAATGATAACGTTCAGAAAACCCGAAAAACATGGGAAAGATTGTCGAGGAAGATTAACTTTTACGAAAGACGAAAAAGCTATAATCGTTCTGACCCCGTTGCCAGATAACATCAATTTATCAAAACCTTGTTGCTATCACAGTTGATTCAGTCAGCTTACCGTGAATTCATCTATATTAAAAATGTAATCACATATTAGATTTATCCTCTCACTGGGAGAAGCAGCTCCCCCTGACATTTTTCTTGTCATAAATTAAGAAAACATGTTGCCTGAAAACCAGTCTTGAGGACCTAACAAGAAGGTATCCTCCTTATTAATGCTTGCTAAGTTCAAATGTGGAGGTATAATAGTTCAACTGTACTCGCTGCGGAGCTCTTTGTCAAGACAGTAATTGAAAACTGCGCACTTTAACGATGTTTCATGGATTTGGCTGTAGGAGGTCTATAGACTGAGCTTAGCAATGACATGCGTTGCTGTGCTTCAATTCAACTGGAACAACCAGACAATCATTCCAAAGGGTTTGGACTGACCAAGCAGGTTCAACGCAGGATTAACGACAGTCTTAATTCAGTCGAGTTTCGGGACGTGAATTGAATATAGTGAGCATAATGTCGATATCATATCAGAATGGTTTGACCCCTTCAAAGAGTGTCGAGAACGTTTCACCTTAGAATGGAAATACAAACCTAATATAGGCATCTTCCCTTGCTAAATTTAGCAATCAAACAGCGGTTTTTAAAAATATTTCCCCGGCTATTTTTGAATGACAACCTGAAAGCCTGAGAGACTTGAGACAATTGCGCTATGAGGCTTGTATTTCCATAAATATGCCGGATATTTTCGAGGTTAGAGTTAAATACGACTTGCTTCAGGTCAGTGTATCATCGGGTGTTTGAGAAACATAGATATATACAGTTCTAACTCCCCCGTCTGGGGCGCTCTCTAGTGCTATGTAAAATGACCTTAATTTGTCCCCCTTTTGGTCGGGCATGATACGATTGTCAGTTTACCCCCGTGTTTGCCGCCACCGTGAGAAAGTTTACCAAAGTCTTTTATAGGGATTCGTTCAAACCACACTTACTTTAACCGCAGCGAATATTTGTTTTCATGCCGCCAACAAGCCAATATCAGCAAATTCGTCTTCGTTAAAAGGTTGTTAATCTTGACGCATAACTAACAATAGGCACCAATTGCGCTTCATGGTTTGAATCCCACGGAAAACCCAGAGAACAATATGCTTTCACGGTTTATTTAAATGCGTTAATGGGTTATTCAAAAACACGCAAAAAACATGACTATTAGTCGCTTTGGTCAATAGTTTATCGAGTGATGAGCACCGCAAGATCTGCATGCCCTAAAAATCGGTGCAGTAAATCGCATGGACTGTAGTATTAAATACTTAATACTTTAGACTTTTAATGCGATAAGAAAAAGTGACACAATTTAAAAGCCGGAAAAAGTACTTCAAAAATAGGACCCTTCTTCTTGTACTAATGCGTTGCGTTTCCTTTATGCGAGGGTTTTCCTGAGACACGACTGGGTGGCCTTGAGGCTTATCTTTTCACGTCCTAACCACGCAAACTCATTAAGCCGTTCACTGCGTTCCATCCCAGCTCCTAAATGTGCGCTAGGCATAAAGAAATTGCATGTCAATATTTCGCTATACATTAATTGCTTTGTTTGTGTCACAACCGAAAAAGCACAGAGGCAGAAAAATGATTGAAACTCGCTGGAAGCTTCCATTGTGGTAAACATTGACTTCTTCCTCCTGAGAAAGGCGATAGCTTCCTGGCTCAACGCTTACTTTACGAGATCGCCTACAACTCCGCAAACAATGAAAAGTCCCTTGAGCCACCCACTAAGAAAATAACAAACAGAAATGTGTTTTGACAGGAAATTACAGTAGGGGTGATGTATCACTCTTGTTAGTGACAAGCGCAAACAATAGGGGCGTGGATGTTAATTAACACAAGTTTAAATGCAATTTTAACGTTTTGTTCCTTAACTGGTTATCCTTTCCGTGCTGGTCCCCGACGCTGGAACTTTTGATCGAAATATTTACACGAACACGGAAACGGCTTCTAGTCATTGGCAGGAAGAAGGCTTTTCATTGACTACGTGACTATATCGATGTCTTAGCGGGGATAGGAATTAAAGTAAGTTGGAACGGCCACACAAAACACAATACTGACCAGAAGCATTAGCATTATTCAGTTGAAATATTGATACACTCCGAACCAATCAAATCGCAATACAGCAATCACACTCAATACAAAAGCAAGCAACACCAAAAAGACCAGCAGAAATTTAACAGACTCGACACAAGAAGCATCTGATCGTGAACATTTACAGCTTCCAAGATCATGATTTCGTCAACTGAGGCCAATGGATCTGCTTTCACTCCAGTCTCAATCCCAAAGTCGCCATCTAGTGAAGTCGATGAAGAACGAGACGTTGATGTTCAATGGAGAACTGGCAATCCAAATCAGATACCTTTTTCTCGTCATTTCTGGTCCGTTTGGGGGCCATACTCCCCTACATTCGGACCTTCCGCCATGGATCATGTTCTTAAGCCTTCAAGTCCACCAATGTGGCCAATGTGTTCCTTTGGAGGCTCAGCGTATCCCTCGTTTTGGAAAGAGCGATTTAGCCAATTTCGATTCCCATCGTACTCTGACGAAGAAAAACCGAGTCAGTCATACATTGGACTAATCGCTGAGGCGATCTTAAGCTCACCAGAAGAAAAGCTCATTTTGAGTGACATTTACAACTATATTCTCACTCACTACCCTTACTTCAGGAACAAAGGAACTGGCTGGAGAAACAGCATTCGCCACAACCTTTCCCTCAACGATTGCTTTGTCAAAGCCGGTCGTAGTCCAAACGGGAAGGGCCATTTCTGGGCGATCAGTTCCCTGTATTACGATGACTTCCGACGCGGAGACTTCAGGAGAAGAAGAATTCAAAAGCGTTCCCACAAAAGCCGAAGAACATCCAGTGAAGCCTCTAAAGAGGATGTTGTCATCTGTAAAGCAGAAAGCAGCGAGGAAGTGGGAACAGGCTCGGAGGAACCAGAGGAGGTTCTCGAATGCCCAACAACTGACTCTGATGAGCAGAAAGAGGAAACCGCGTCAGAGAAAGTCGAAGTATCTCAAGAAAAACGCAAGTCATTTGATATGGCAAGTCTGTTAGCTCCCGACAGAGGGCAACGCGAAGCAGGACTCGTTTTGCCGGTGTATGCCCGACCCTATGAACCGAGTCTTGTGTACAACTCCTATCCGGCGGTGCATTCCGGCGGATATATACCTCAAGCGGCTACCTATGATCGCCTTCGCGTATCTGAATCAACGAAACTCGTGTTTCCATGCAGTTACAGACTTGCCTGCTAATTAAGATTCATTCTCTGGTAGCAATCGAGACGTTGAAGATGAAAAACTGGTTGGCTTTGCTCCTGTCTCAAGGATGAAAAACGATGTTGTCGTGCATTGGCCACATAACCGCAGAATCACTGCAGAGAATTTGTAAACGGACAAAACAACACTGTTTGCAGCCGGATTCACGACAAATTGACTGATTGTGAATCGAACTGATATAAATTATCATTAATTAAGATCAGATTTATCTATTATATTTCGGTACTGAACGAAACGAATCGAAAACAAAAGAAAAGTGTAAGATACAATTGAAAAATATTCAACTATGTGGAATTTGGAAATTATTCCTGTTCTAGGGAATCTACTGAATTGAGCACAATGCTGTCCTGTACAGTAATTTCTTTCAATGAAAAGATACTCAGCTGTCGAAAGTAAAACAAACAAAAAATAATAAAAGGGGGATGCGCGAGAAAATAATGTATTAATAGTAAAAGATTTCTCAATTTACTTATTGAGCAGAAGTTACTGTAAAGGTTTTAAATTATTCAGCGAGGAGAACTGGATTTTTGGGGGCGATAAGTGTTTTTCTTTTGCGGTAGAGTTGATGATATGTTCTGGTTATTTTTGGCAGATTTACTGGTTCCTTTGGGGAATGACTGACTGCTTGCAGAACTTAAGCGTTAGTGATATTCACGATGTTTTTCGTCTAAACAAAGCCAAACCTCGTTGGAGGTTTTAATCGTGAGCAAGTTGTGGAAACTCTACTTTTTTGTGTGCAGTTGTACATGTTTTAAAAAGCTTGTGATACATGTGGTTAGCGTCTCAGAATTTTGAATAAACCAGTCGACCATTAATTGCGGTTTCCTGATTAATTTGTTGTTTTTCTCCGCACATTTATCTTTGTTTAAAACAAACCTTGATCTCCATTTCAAAAGTAAACTATCTACGAATGAGAAACTCGTGAGGGATGACGTTTCAGCTTGAAGAAAACTGAAAGTTTTAAAAATAAAACAACTCGATGGAGCTGGAATTGTAATTGGCATAAAAAGTGCTCAATATCTGACGGACAAGCGCCTCTTAGCACAAAATTGTAGGCATTTTTAATTGATACGAGAAAACTAAGTTGAGAGGCGCACGTTCTGTTGTTTGCTGGAAACGCCAGGGCTGAAGTCTGATTTGGAGACGAACTAAGAAGTGTCCATTCAATAAAAACACGTCCACGTAGCAGTAACTTAAAACCACCAAAAGTAGGTCATTTAGTATGCAATTTAAAAAAGTTGAAGTTAACAATTATCCCAGACCCGAATGAAATCTTTGAGAGAAATACGTCATAGTATTATAATGGTGAAAACGAGGGCAATACGACTCAATATCTTATTTCAAATATTTTGATTGTAATTTATACATAGAAATCTTTCATGAACAGCTAGCGGTAATATCAGGAAATATTTTTCTTTCGGCATTGAGAACATTTGTTAGATATTGTTTGTTGGCGGAGTTTAACAAGGAAAAGAAAACAGCTTAAACACACGTAATTGCAAAGTTTGCCGCCCCACGCATCGTGTCCATGGCCTGAAGTTTTTAAGTTGTAGAATATCAAGGCTGTATTGATCAGTTCGTCATATGGTTCTGGTAGAAACCTTTTTTTGTTTTGTTTTTTCATCCTTTTCCAGTTAGCAGTTGTTCTTGAAATACTTACATACTTATAAAGGACAAAAGATGAATCGGAAGAAATGATTAATTGCAATCTAATGAAAAGAATAGCGATTCCGGTTTTGGGGGTTTAATTGAGTTAAAATATGGAATAGCTTTATGCGGACTTTACTTATTGCTTCTTGACGGGACAACTACAAAATATTCTGAAATCGATTTCCTCAATAGGTAAACCTCACATGTACACAACTTTTCATAGTGTACAAAATGATACCTGCTCAAATCTACCGGAAAGTAAATCATGATGTTTAGTGAATGCTAAGTATCTTCGAAGCGTCCAGAATAAAAGTGTGCGCAGACTTGTGTGCACTTTGGTCACGATTTATTCCGTTAAAAAATGATGACAATTTTGCAAATGTGTTCGTGCCTGATTCAAATAAACAGTAGGAATGGAACTAATCGCATCCGCTCTTATTTCGGGACAGAACCTCCAAGTTACATATATGTAACATCGGAAGTTGTTGGATAGCTAATACTAAGTTTTTCAGTGCGGCGCAGTTTTTCTTTCTTTTCAGTGATCTTCGTCTACAGCAGCTGAGTTCCATGCTTATTTTGCGTACGAATATTTAATCATAGAATTCCCGTGTCTCTGAGCCACGTAATCTTGAATCCAAAATGAAAGATACTGCGGAGCCTTGATTTCATATTGTCATATTCGTTTATTTTTCAGACTCTTAAGCTCATTTTCGGAACGAAATCTCTCTCCATTCTGTCTCGTAAATAAAGCTAAAGTCATTATCAGGCTCAGTGACTTTAGCACTTTCACAAGTTTGAAGCATCTTTTATCTGGTGTAAATAAAAGTACATAAATCCTCGCCTTCCAGGTTACTTAGATTACGTTTGAAGTGCATGGTTCAACCTCTTCTTGTGTGCGTAATTGTCACAGAAATTGAAGAACAGTCTCCTTTGAAAGTAAGAACAAAGCGACCTTTGCTAAAATGCAATCCATTTCCTGGACTTGACACTCCTAACTCAACTCAAGAATACTGTCGATAATGTAAGGATTTAAGCCTCCTATTCTCAGAGAATTTCTGAAGACAAATCATTTTGCCCGGTCAGGGATATTCTAGATTATTAAATCTTAATATAAAGTACAAAATACGTCAGTCATGTCTTTACAGTGATTCACCCCGACATCTTACGGTTGAACGAAATTTCGAATTTTTCTTCGTTGTAACAGTTTCTCAGAATTCAGCAAAGCTGTTCTTTTCACACGCACTAAATTAACGTTCTTACTTGCCTTTTAGCTTTCGCACAAAGGTGGATTATTCTGAGGTGACAAAAAACTCAATGTAAAAGACAGATTAATGGTTTCCTCAACACCTTTGATTAAAACGTGGGTAAAGTACAAGTTTCCTGCCGAGTAGGTGACCAGTAAACAAGTACTGCTAGCTTTAAGCTGATTTTAAAACTCTTATTAATTTTCGGATTCGAACAAAGCATTGAGTGTTGCTTCCGTAATTTGAAAACCGTAAAGATTAACGCCACACAGGCGAAAAAGCAATATCTGGCAATAGAAAACGAAATTCACTGTTCAGTGGTCCCAAGCACCAAATTTAAAACATTTCGCAATCTCAATTGATTCCATTTACTTTTGTAATGTAACTTCTGAAAACAAAGCAGCCCGTATGTTCCACCATCTTGTTAAATGCGTCATTTTATTTGTTCCCTAAGTGTAAAATAGACCAGGGTTCAGCTAGAATCACCTTTCTTTGTTCATAATACTTTTTTTATGATAAGCCTACCCCATTCACATCGGAATCAAAATGAGTGAGGTAATAAATTTACATCAAGATCAAAGTTTTATGGACGAGCAAGCTATTCAGGAACGTTATTCCAATCCCTCTCCCTTGAAAACCCAGTAGTGGCAATAACAGTAGTTTCAGAACAAGTAACCTGCGGACCTACACAATTGTTTCAACACAATATCATCGTCGTCATCATCATCATCATCGTCACCATTATCAATGTTATTATCGCTGCTTTTGTTGATGTTAACAATTTTCGTTGTTATCTTCGAAACAGACATGACATCAGATTAATCGATTGGAATAGGCAAACTTTACACGAACAAAATAAAGACAAAAAAAAAAAGATTCCTACACGGCAGTTGAAGCCAGGCCAGTCGGATTTTCTACCCCTGCTACTGCATGGGAAAGTGTGGAAAGATAATAATAACAATAATAACTGTCTCGCTAATCTCCTTCGCAAAGCACAGCAACGACGCAGCTCAACAAGGTCGAACCAAAAGCACATATATGACGCCCCTGGAAGCTATAAGGTCCATGCCGAGGGCATGACCTTATAGCCAGCTGGAATCATCTCTTCCCCCATTATTTTCTCTTTTGGGAGGCAAATGTTCTCATCACTGCGCCATCCCTCCACCTCCAAGGCGGGTTTGTCTATCATGTAAGCTTTCATTTCTTTTCGCTTGATAAGTCAGTGAAATCATGGTTAGTACTGAGCCCCTCCGGGGGGGTGGGGGAGGGGGGTCCTTGTTCCTTTGTTCCCTTTAAAAACTTACTTATGTTCCCTTATTCCCGAAATTAATTCGAACTTTTTCCCAGCTTTTTGATCCCTAAAATGGTTTGTGTTCCCTTGTTCCCTGAGATCTGATTTTCTCTTTGTTCCCATGTTCCCCAGTTTAAATTAGTCACGTTCCCTTGTTCCCCAAAACCCCTGGGAGAGGCTCAGTACTACCTCTACAAACTATGGTGAAATTTGCATCATCAGATACACGGTTGCCTCGCTGCTTGGAAATCATAAGAGATTACGTTGACAAAAAAATTTCGCAGTAGGAGGCATAAATAAACGAAAAAAACTCAACATGATTGAGATATTTAATTTTTTTTACAATGGCCAACATCACACACATTGTAAAACACAACGTCGACATTGTGCCACTTTATTAGTCTTTGTTTTATGTGGAATAAAAGGATTTATTGCTTTGATATCGCTTTTACTGAAACAAATGATTTTATCTTTCGACTACCGACCGCCCGCAGTGACTTTCAGCAACTTCAGAATAATTCTTTGGAAAGATTTCAAATACATCTGGAATAGCCTGACCTGCACATTGTCGCAACTCTAGTTTTCAACGTATCGCGAAAAAAAAAAGAGCGATGAATTGAAAGAAAAAGTGTCAGAAGAAGGAAAAACCCTAAAGAAGCCTGACAAATTACTGTGAAGTCGCCTCCATTTCGCAACGGCACTCGTGAAAAATTTCCTGTTCAAGAAGCAAATAGCGAGGGTTTTTGGAGTTCCGTACCTGGTCTATGGACGGTTTTCAAAACCTTCGAATTCTAACAAGTGTAAGTGTTTCTTTCCTTTTGTTCTTGAAATAATTGCTCATTGAAGAATTGAGTGCTTGGCGAGCGTAAAATTCACAGATTGCAAGAATCAATCACAAAAACCAATATATTTCCCTTTTAGTGCATTCAAAACACAGATATATTGTCCCTGGGAAATTTACTGAACCAAAATATGCTACTGAGCATTTGCTTAGAGTTTAAAGGCAATTGATACATGTGATAAATTACTAGAATTGGTAAATTTCTAGAACTGTTTAACAGTAAAATCCTATAAAACGTTTATACACCGTCATGATGCAGAGGTCTAGAGCACGTTTACTTCAAATAGTAGGAATAGACTGTCGATTATATTTCTTTATTTTGGTCTTTCAACTTAAAAGAATTAAACTACAACTGCAGTTTAGAAAGACGGTTCCTAATGGTCATATATAAACTGGTTAGAAGAAATTATTAATAAAAAGGGTTTTTTTTAAATTTAGATCATACGGTTCCGATTCGCACTCGAAGCGACTAAATTTATATGAGTTACTGAACTAAAAACAGGGTATGTAATTTTCAGAAAAGCAAAGTCGACCCATAATATCGTGAACTGTAATAAATTCAAAGAGACGATAACTAATTGCGTCTTCATTTTTGCCCCTCGTGGAACAGCACCATTCCAAGGCACGTTTTCTCTTTAGCAAGTGTAATATAACATTAACTTCATTTTTTAGCTAACACCGAAAATTTTCACATTTGTAACAGCAAACACATAAGCACAAACTGCGTTTTAAAACCAGCTTAATTCAGATCAAGCAAGGCCCACGTGTATGGGTGAAACGACATTGACGACTCAACTGGGAGTGGAGCAAGGTGACAAAAATTAGGGCAAAACGAGGTCTTTCTCTTTCAAGACACCTCATAGTCGTACTTGAATTGGGTTTTTAATTTGACTGGAAAACTGAAAAAAAAGAAAAAGGAAAAAAAATTTAACCGCACTATATCGCTGCTCGTATAATAGCAAAAAATACTGATCACTGAAAACAAGGAGCCCAGATTAAAATATTTAAGTGCAACCTATGGGTGAGAGAATATCAACGGACTCACGTGCCAAATTTTAACGAAATGCTAACCTTTTCACGCTCAAAGCCAAATAGTTTCATTTGGCAACTTTCTTTCTTTTCTTTCCCATTTAAATCAGGCAGATTGCGATTTTTGGCGTAATGAACAGTCACCCTGTCGAGTTTAATATAACTGGAAACAGCTTTAAAAGCTGAGAAAACGTTGCAAGGGAGACTACTTCCTGCGAAACCATGTTTTTCATTTTTTTCTGTTTTTGACCGCGAAAAGGTTAGCATTTCGGCAAAAGTTGGCACGTCTTTTTACCAGCTTATTTTTACAATTTTTATTACGTTTTTCTGGTGTCACGTCAACATCCATATATGTCAACCTCCATTGTATATTCCCGTAGTGCCTGAAGAAGGCTGGTTTGGCCAGCCGAAATATAGTACCAAAATTGAAAACAACCCTTCGTGTTATCGACTCTTGCTTTTACATTCTCAGGCCAAATTTTCATGAGCCGAACCTAATACATTGAATTAAGTACATGAAAAGTACGGCGTCTGAATCAATTAAGAACGTCTATTTAAAATTGGAACGGCTCAGCCGTTCTTCCCGCCTGGCTTGGTCGGGAATTTCGACTTTGGAACGGCTTTGATTCAGACGCCGAACTTTTCATGTGCCAAACGTAATGTATAAATTATTATAATGTTTTTGTACTTCGCCTCAAAAAAAAAAAAAAAAAAAAAATCGCTGACAATATTCATGGCTTTTCCTGGAACTGTATTACGAACGGCTGTGGAACAGGCAATTAAGTTCGACGTCTGAATCAACAGGCGTACTTTTGTTAATTTGGGTCGATCCAAATTCACATTAAGTTAGGCTCATGAAAAGTACGGCGTCTGAATCGGGCCTTAGCTTTAAAAAGCTTGTGAGAAATAACCAAATTGTTTATGTACAATATTACACATTTTATATGCGACACATTCGTTTCACGGAACCGTGACTTGGGAGAGTTTATTTTTATTACCAAGTAAGCAATTGAGAATGGAAGGTAAACACTAATGATATGAGACCGGCTCTATTCATACTCCCTTGCGTTTTCACAAAAATAAATAACTAAATCCGACATATTGGTTGTTCCAACTTAACAACTTAAGCTATGAGGAAACAGAAAATTGCTTCAGAAAAGAGATTTTTAATCCCGGTAAATGTTTACCATTAATTCAAATTTATGGTAATAACCAAATAAATGCGCACACTCTGATTGGTCAATCAGCTATGGTTTTGTTGTCGCTGTATATTCACAGAAATTTCCCGCGCCTTCTGAATTATTGTATAAAAGCAATAGACACGTATTTCTATGGTTTATACACGAATGATAAACCACTTGGGATGTTGGAAGCACTCTCAAAGAATTCGTAAATCACTCGCATTGAATTATGAAATATTCAAGGTCAAACTTTATAACTAGAAAGAACTTGAATATAACCATGACCAAGAATTAAAAAAACACACCAAGAAAGAATTAAACAACAGAGGGGTTTTAATTTGAGTGTATTCAATCTTAAGGTGGTATCCAAAAAATGAATGAACTAATTAAGAACTAAGAATCTTTGAGTATTATGAATCAAGAACTGAAGAATTTAATCCTCAAGGAGTAATGTCATGTACCGTTAATGAGTGTATATATATATATATGGCTCGAGTAGGAGATAAAAGTTGTAAAGAGAAATCGAAGGCCAGAAAAATATCACAGAGCATACCTACTGTCCCTGTCCTAAGCAAAACTGACACATGCGGTTGGTAATAACTGTTAGTTTTCTTCCTGTTAGAAGGTAAAGAACTGTTTAAAATGATCCTGACCATAAAGTAATAATTTGTTATCAATTTGTCCCCAGGCATTTGAAAACAGGTCGAAAATGACATCGTGTTAGGGCATTACATTGAGAAGTCCCTCAACCTTTCAGTCAGATTATATTGACTATATATTCACTTCAACATTTTGTCATTATTTCAATTATAGCAACTTTTCTCTCTTCATTATACTCTCAGGCACGCTTGTGTTTATAATAATATTAAACCTAGCTTTTAGTTAATGCAGGAGACCTGTTTACACCGACATTTTTCCGTTCAGGAAACGTCTTCTGGCATCCTTAGTCAGTTTTGAAAACTTGAAAACAAATTGTCTATAATGGTTTACATATCAGTTAGTTTTATCAACGTCTGGATTACTGAAGACAATAACAACACTTTCCGTCTGGTATTCGTTGCTTGCAAAAAATAACCGCAAAAATTATTTCAGGGAGCAGCGTATATATTATTAACAACGTAAGTAAAATTTTGCGCACACCTCCATTGAGTGGCTGGAGTGTTCGATGACGTCTTTGGGGCCAATACTTTGATAAACGAGAAAATATTTAAAATACTGTGTAATATAGCTGTAAGCAATATTTAAACTATTCAAAACAAAACTACTATTGGGGCGGTAAAGCTAATAGCATGCCGGAAGATTTGTCAGTACAGTATAGAGTGTGTTTGTCAACTCCTCGTCATTATAACCCATGATATCTGAACGATATGGCGGCGTGTCGTCTCCCTTTTGTTTACACCGCAAGAATGTGTCGATAGAGTACGCCTCGGAAGTTGTGATCATGAATTTGTCAGTTGTATTGCACTAGAAGATGGAAATAGCGACTGGTTCTAATATCGAGCATGGAAAGTGTTTGGTATCGGAATGGTAGAGTAGACAGCTTTGATTATAATGTTATTTACGTATCAAGTATCGAGGATCGAGGATCGAGGAACGAAATTAGAAACCCATACATTCTCTGTTGCTTTATTTACGTCCGTAATTCCTACCTTGGCAAGCTCAAAGGCATTTAAAAGCCTGCGTCTCCCAAATTCCAAAATGGTACGCAATGGAGGACCAGCGGAGCACCTGAGTTGGCACTTTGAGTATGCGCAAGGGAATACTTAAAGGGGCCGGGGGATGGAACCAACAGCGGGAGGTCTGGACATTTAATCCCCGAGATTGCCAGCTTTCTGATACTTATCCCCAACCGGAGGCAGTGAGAGAGAGAAATGTCGGCCCCTAGGTCACATGTGACAGATCTCTTTCTTAGCTCAGTTCCGCTCCACTTCAACTAAAATTTATATCAATCATATAGTCCATATGACAGACGGTCTATTTAAGATTGAAGTCATTAGGGAGCTTAAGCAAAGGCATTTTTCAGATTTACAGACTGACGTCTGATTGTGCCTTCACGACAGAAAAATAGTGAAAGTTTCATCTCGTTTTGGTCTTTCACTGATGAAATGAAGTGATATTTTGCCAACGTTATCAATGAAGTGAATCATTAAGATTCTGAAGACGGAAGCATTTAAAGGTAGAAATCGTTCCCGATTTCAAGGGCTGGAGAATATTTCGGAACATGGAAAGCGGTATGCTAGTTCCAGTAAAAATTATTCGAGAGTCGTAAGTCCGTGCTGAGCACCTAAAATAGTGAGAGACCTTTAAAACCGTCCGACAGTTAATACTGAACTACTTTTTTAACGGTTGACAGTATAAATTGCCTCTTTTTGACGGCTCACGGCTACATTTAAGGCCGTTTCAATGATGATGGCTTTTGGTTAATCAAACCCTTTCAGTCCCTCGTTCATGTTACCATTCAAGATGCATTGTGGACTCACCTTCGCTTTCCTTCGGCGAATTCGCAAGATAATTTGGGTCCCTGCACTTTAACCTCAGAGCAGCGTTTAGAATTTACCAATGAGGGTACTGATAATACTCTTCTGTAGTCATTTTTAACGATAACAAATTAAAATTGAGGCAAAAAGCTCAACACGACACGTCTCTCTGTGTTCGGAGCGACCGACGCACGCCTGCCGCAAACCATTGGAAATGGCGGGAAAATTCCCGCCATTGACGGTGCGCGCGCAAGGAAAAAAGAAAAGAAAATTTTCTGCGAATGGTGAAGATTTCCGTTCCACCACTGGCATTCTTCTTCTTTCTTTAACCGCGTGAAGCATTTGCAAGTTGATTAGTCGAACCAAGAAGTTTGACTATAAAACAGAAAGCTCCAAACAGCTCTGCAACTGAAAGTTTAGAGACCGATCGTTTATTACGTCGCAAGGGGGGTGTTTTGTTAGGGGGGGGTACAATCTTCAAAACCATTTGAAAGCGGGGCACATTTTTGAAGAACAAGATAACTTCGGGGTGGGGGGGGGGGTATATCTTATTAGCATATGACTTTCAACAAGGTTTCATAAAGTGTCCCCCATGCATCAGGTGTTCCTGTACCGCTGTACTGCTCTCATACTGTAAGCTGTATTTTTCTTCTGTGAGCCTTCCTTGGAAGCCCGTAGACAAGACTCCAACAAAAGCAAAACATCCTCATCGTTAAGGCACTGGAGTGATGACCTTAAAAACTTCCCTCTACCGATCTTTCTTCCCATTTTTTAGTTGCTTTTTCCTCAGATTTTTCGCTGTAGTTGTTTCCATCTTGGATGCTGTGCAATCATTCTTTATCTCTAGCTAGTTCCAGGTTACCAATGACAAGCATGTGTCTTGTTGGGGATAGGGGATCTGGGATCGGGGATCCTTTTTTTAGAATTGCAGCGTAGATGGGGGTATACTCTTTACTGAAGATTTCTTTAGTAGTGGGGTACAATTTTAACACGCTAAAGTCTAAGTCCCCTATTTGTTTGCCGTCCTCTACAAGTTACAACCTTTCGTGCTCACAAGAAATATCGACGCAGAACCACAGTACTTGATTGGTTCATTTAATGACCGACGCGACCACACAAGGTAGGCACGTTTTCAAAATTCACCCACAGGATCTACACATCCCTGGCAACATTTAAATAATACAAAATAATTAAATGTGGTGATGATCCTAATAAATAAAATCGATGGTTGATAATGACAGCGATTTCCTTCTTGGGAGACACCTACAAAACATGTGACAGTGTCTCCTTGTCAAGCAAACTTTACCTAGACAGATTAGCTACGTACAACAACTAATCCTGAGGTAGGCCGTTTTTCAGAACAATGCAATTACATAAACTATAAGAACTTTTCCTCCGAAAGAACTACTTAAATAATCGTCTAGCGAACGAGTAGTGTTTATTCAAGTGCCTACCACGTGGATTAAGTTTAATCTTGGGTAACTTCGGCTGAAATATATATATTGGAGGGAAACGAAACCCCTTCTGAATTTAAGCGTTTGGCGTTTATGAAGCGCCCACTTTAAAGACATCATGAAGAACTAAGGTTAATAATAAATTGATTGGTATGAGAGGAAAACCATTCCCACCAATCAGCTCTGGTCAAACGAAAACAAAACTGACCAATCAGAACTCACAGAAAGTAAAAGGATATGGCACTGATTAAAGCACAACAATTCTCGCTTCTTATTGCTTAAGAGGCACGATTTTCTGACCAATCACAGGCCGCCGTGAAGCACAACCAAGATAAACGCGACATTTCTTTCCACTGTCAATTGAAAAACGCGTCAGCAGCGTAATAAAATATTGATAGAAATTATAACATGGTCACAACAAAACCAAAGACGAAATTGCACTACATTCTCAACTGAAAACTGACGCTTCGAACTGTGGAAAATCTATGTTGATTGCGTATTTTAAACAATACAAATAACACGAAATGGCAATTCAAAATGACCTAAATGACTCGTAAAATATAGTCTTATCACACATTGTGTTATTAATTTCTGTAACCGCATGCATACGAGATTAGATATCTACATCTCCGAAGCGTATTTCTCTAACGTTTTGAAATACTGAATTATCCTAACACATTCACTAAGCCACTATATAAGTCACCTTAAATTTAAATATTTTCTTGTATTTCATGGGCAAAATGTTATTTATACCTCCACTACTAAAATATAAGTTGCTGTAAACTGAAAAGACACAAAACAAACACAAAAACCACACGAAATAGATGATCTTTTTCAGTCTTACAAACCCACCACCCCAATGTTGCTCTAAGCTGCCACTGAGAAAAAAACAGACTGTTTTGTCGAAAGGGCGGGAAAGTTTGACTTTTGGTTGGTCAGGCGCAGCAATTAATCACTAAAGAGATTGTCCACGCATACACTAAGTTTACACATGAATATGCGAGGCAAAGCATTCTTATAAAAATCAATAAATTATGATTGCAAAAGGCTTTAAGGTTGGACGAAGAACCTAGGAAAATGAATTTTGCCTTTTCGTAAACGGTCAATGCTATATGAGCGATACTTGCAATTTTTTTTCCCGCTGTCATCAGTTTGTTTTTCCCACTTAAACAAAGTACCTAACCAAGAATCGAGCCCGCGAGAACTCATCACTCACCATTACAAAACAAGTTACCTGTTTGAAATCGTGTTTGGTTACCTAAACGCCGGGCTATTTCTTCACTGGTCCGTACTTAACTATGATGCCGACCTTGAGCGCCCTAATATTTCTTTCCGCTCAGTTAATTTCCTCAATTTGAGCGTAGTTTAAGCCAACTATTTTAGGCTTAGATTGGGGCGAAAGGCTTCCTTACTACGAATTACACCGACCGTTCAAAAAAGGGAAATAGGCACCGGCAACTGGATTATTTCTTTTATGTCTAGAATACCTAACGCATAGTCTTTGAAAAGTTGAAAGATTCCATTCGATTCAGGAGTTTTCTTTTGATCTGTAACAGAAAAAAAAAAGACGAAAAAGGTAAGCTCAGATTAGTGTACAAGACAATGAAAAGAAAAACCTAAATAATCATTTGATTTGTGTATTTGTTTTTCGCTTCCCGGCGACTGGTCAGCCCCGATCGCTTTCAACATAACGACGCCCCACCCTGCCCCTCCCCAGTATCTTCTCTCAGGGGTGATGTGAGGGCTCATAGGGGGAGGGGAGGGGCTGAAACTTCTTCGACACCAGAGCAGTGGTCCACCAGTAAAGAAACTGAACATTTACAACTAAAAAGAATTATTCACAAGCAAACTTCTGCAAATTGACCGCCTTTAGAAAAGGCGTTCAATTTGCAGATTCGTAATGTACCAGTAAAGGATGAAGAATCGGCTAAAAGACATAAAACAAATTGGTCTGCAGCCTGCACAGCCAAGCCGCTGACATTCACCAACCTGTTGGAAGCAAGCTGCATGAATCTGGCCTCTTGACGTTTGCACAATCTCTGTTCCCGCCGTCTCTGTGAGGAGCGTCTGCGCTCGCGGTAGCTCCTGAAACTGTTCTGTATAATAGCGGCGGCTCGTCGGCTTTTCTTGAATCTCTCGTGTTCGCGGTATGTACGGTACTGGCTCTGAATGATCAGGGCTGCTCGAGTCATCTTCTTGAAAGCATTGTACTGTTGTTCATCGGTATGAAAATATACATACGAAGATACATAAACACCAACTGAACAACTGAAGGGCTGTATGCGAAAACAGTGACTTCTTGTGCACATTGCCAATGTGCGCAAGAAGTCACTGACCGGTTATTTTCTCAAAATGCCGCGGCCAAATCCTCGAAATAATCGGCGCTCACGTTCTCCAACGAACTGTCGCAAGCCGTAAGCTCAAAATGAAGACAGTAAGATGAAAAGAGCTGAAATTACAAAATAATAATAATAATACCCAGGCCACATACTGTGAAAATTGTTTCGGTTCCAATAATTTGAAAACCATTGAGAAGTCACGTGACAGAGTTCTGCAGCATTACAAATTTCGTCACGTGTCGTTTAATTAAGACATTTTCCGGTAAAAGAAAAGTGATTGTTGATGTATTCAAATCAGAAGACGCAAAACCGAGACCAATCTTACATGAACGCGTTTAAGTTAAGTTCAGACATAACGACAAAATTGCCCGTTGTTACGCACCTCTTTATATCTGCGGTAGTGATGCTGAATTAAAATGGCTGCCTCTATTTCTTGCTGTTGCTGATGACGTCTTGTCTAAAAACATCAAGAATGGAGCAGTTGGAGTCACGTTCAGAAACCACCGAAGCAAGGGTAGGGGAAAAAAGACGACCACAGTAGCCGTGGTTTGTCCAGTAGCCAGGCCTACTGATGGCAGCCACGTAGACCTACGATCCTGCCCCAAGTTGATTGAACCAAGGTTAATGCCAGATTAGGATCAAGTCCCATTAAAACCCATAAGTGGCCATGGTATTTTACCTGGCTTAGCTCTCAAAAGACTCTCCCCTCACTGAACGTTGATTTGAAACATCGCCCATGGCCACAATGGTTGTCTTTGAGTTCAACATTGTTCCGAGAGGGGGGAGGGGAGACTTCCTTCCTTTTCTTATTTAAGTAAGAAAAACAGAGAGATATATCAAAAGAAGATCAGCGAGCAGCCTCGTTTCCAATCATAGGCCAGATAACTCAGCGCACAACTGTAAAATTGTCTACTGTCAAATCCTTTTGCAAGTGAGTACCTTATCACCATTGATTACTTCACACCCCTCTCGAAATAAATTCCATGCAATTATAATGTAAACTTAACCAGGCTTCGTACCCTTTTGCACAAACTATTTTCAAAGACTTTTTAAGCACTTTTCCGACCGTTTGGTTTGAGTTAGGGTTAGGCTTTAAGTTGACCGATTTGCAAATTCCAGTACTTTCTCTGATAACAACTGGACCGTTTCCACCACCCCAGTACCCACGCCCACCACGCTCGCTTGGGGAAATCATATCTAAAATGTGGTGTAAGCCAAAGAGTTGCTAAGTTGAAAGACATCCCAATTCACTTAAAAAGAAATAATTAGAGAGAGCTCGGTTACCTTGTAGTTCCTGTAAGCGTTCTGTATGATCTTGGCAGCTTCATAAAGTTCCCACTGTTCACGATCAGTTAACGTCAGATCCGACAAATCTCTTTCCAGCATCTTCCGAGAGCTGGATATGAACTCCTGGAACTCAGTCGTGTCGGGTCCAGGAGGGGAAGAATGAGGCGAATTTAGAAAGCCGGGAGAGCCTGGAGAGAGCGAAGACTTGGAAGAGCAAGGCGTCAGAGGAGAAGACTGGGACGAGGCTGAGCTAAATGTGCGCAGCCTCATTGTCGCGCCCCAAGTCCCGGATGTAACAAGTTCAGTGTTTTCGTGAAGAGGAGATAAATGCCCGGATATGCGATGACCGAATTCCGCTTCCTGTTCAGCTTCGTTAATCATGGAATGTATCTGAACCAAGGTTTTCGCTAGAGTATTCGCTCGCCTTTTATTCATCTGCAGGTCTATTTCGTCCGCCTCATCGACAAACATCGGAGAGCTTGCTCTCTCCTCCATAGCAGTATCCACAGGGGCGACAAGCAAGGCACCAGAATGAGGACCCTGGGTTGGAGGCTTCGGGGAGCCCTCACCAGATGAGGCCATAGGTGATGAACCGTCCGAATCATGATCCACATGTACAAATATGCGCCTGTCAGGAATTTGAAAGGATGGAAAGGTTAGTTTACAAAGGCGAAAACACGTGGAAGACGTCTATTCTGAAAAAAGTCAACTGTGTACCCCGATTGTTAAATGAAGCATGGATGAACAGTCTTCAGTCGAACCCGTATCCGTACTTGTATACCTAGACTCCAAAGCCCGGTAAAATGAGGTAGTGACTCCGAGAAATAAAGGAAAGCTGTTACAGCTTTGAAGATAGTTTTTCAGAAGCGAGGCTTGTTAGTGAAGTTTCCGAGTACGTGCGGGCCACCATCATTAAAGACATCACTTCATTGTCAGATATAGTTCCCCTAATAGACTTATAACGAATTTGTTTCGGAACGACCATTGCCAAAACCTACCTATCTGGCATAGACACGACGAAGTCTTCGATTACATCGACGACATCAAGGAAACCCCTGTCTCTCGCCAGCTGCAGCGGCATGCGGCCCCTTGCATCTGGTTCCAACAACGCTGTAGGTTCCGTCTCCAATAAAATAAGTGTGGTGACCCTCTGACCCAATGCGCATGCCCAAGTAAGAGGCGTGCAGAAAAACTCGTCCTTCCTGAGCGGGTTTAACTCGTCTCTGACAAACGTGCTCTTACTTTCGCGCCATATCTTGAGCAGCACGCAAACCAGCCTGTTGAAGCCTAACGCCGCGGACAAATGAAGAAGAGTCATACCTCGAAATGGCTTCTCGCTTCTTACTGGGTTTCCCTCGGCGCTAGTTGCACGCTGCAGAACCTCGCAAGCAACGATAAGCCGCTCCTCAAATGTCATGAATTGCTTTCCTTGTATTTGGTTATCAGAATAATTTGTGTGGTTCGCATTGAGTCTGGACTCTAGTCTCTCCAAGCGATCCAGTAAAGCCAGTTTAAACCGGTCATCATCGGTGGCGAGCCACTCGTGACAGCTCGCGTTGCCGACAGGCGAATCACGTGTGCGGTATTCAAACACGCATGCGTTGCTGACGATAAACCCGTTGCAGGCTACTTGAAGGGTAACTAGACCTGGATCATGAGGAGGACAAAAACATCGCAGGACGCCTGATTGGTATAGGACCGCGGGCACGCTACAACCATCAAATAAACACGTGTAGGCACCCTGCTCTATCCTCCATTCACCAGTCACCAACACTTTCGCTCCGCCTTCAGGGTAACACCACTCCGGGGAAAAATCGGTGATGCGAGCGGACACTGGAACGACATGATTTCCCGGATGTAGGGAATACCCACCGGCAGTTTTCCCTGTATTGGATGTGCTTGAAGAATTATTGTTTACGTCATTTGTCAAAGGGGCAGTGGATTGTTGGTCAAATATCTGCGCCGAAAATTGAACGAGAGAATCTTGGTTTGACGGACTGTGTGAAACTGTCCGAGTCTGCATGACATCCGACAAGGTTACCTCACCGATTTCTCGCCTGTCACCATCCGAAGACTGGGTGCTATTGACTACTGAGAGCCCGGATACAGACGTCAGAGAATTCTTGTTGACGTTGACAAAACATGACGTCACCACGGTGCTTCTGACCGGACTCACGGGCTTGACATACACGTATGTGGTGGATGAAACAGCGGATGTGGTGACCTGAGGGAATCCGACAGATTGTTGAACGCCTTGGGTACCAGAAGGGCACGACGTCGGCGTCAGAGAGGATGACGTTGTGTTCATAGCTGAGGGGACACTTGACTCAAGACAAACGCTAGTGGATGTTGCAGCGACACTTCCATTATCTTTTGGCGGTGAATTAAGGCAGTCAGTAAAACACTCTGGTATGACATGGCTTAAATCATATTCCAACATGTCATCAAACGCAAGCGAATCCAAAGGCGCTAAATCGCTCATGTCCACAGGCACCTGACTGTCGCCAGGCTGCTGGGATACTGCAGGACTGCAGCCTGTTACAGACCAATTTCCTTGACTCTGCTGGGAGAAAATTTGGCCGTTTCTCGCTGAATCGGCGATCTGTGTTTGAGTGTCGCGATCGACGGGAAGAGGGACCCGAAATGGGCCATCAAACAAACACTGATCGGGGGAGTCCGAGATATTTTGAGCGGGAATCCCGCCACTCAAGGAATCTGATCCCGAGAAGCTCACCCGGGTACCAGCATCAGACATGTAACTTCCATAGTCACTGGAAGGGCTGCTCCCTAACTCGGCCAAGCGAGGGTGAATAAAGACTGAATTCCATTGGATTCCACTATTCTGATAAGATTCTTGAGAGATCTGGTTAATGGGCACTGCATTTGACATCTGATTCTGAGAAGGGCACTGAGAATTTGATGACGAAGTGACATTTGTAGCGCTGCTCATTGAATTCTGTATCTGATAGGACAGCGTCGAAACTGACGAATTTGTGACCATGGGAATGACAGAAAAAATAGACACGTCTCCTGGAGACTGGTGCTGAGATAGGCTTGGAGCCCCGCTGACTAACACGTGATTATCACATGATACTGGGGAAACGGCTGACTGGCATGTGTTTTGACTGTGGTCATCTTGAGATGATTTGTCGTCTTCCAACGAAGGTGAACCTTCCCTATGACCCGTCACAGTTAAACGCCCTTGGTCATTTTTGGTGACTTTGATCATTTTAATGCGTAGTTTTCCTGCCCGAGCTTTGGCTTGAAGGCTCTTGTTGGGTGCAATGGAGATCTTGTACACCGACTTGTTTCTTTTTCGATTCTTTTTGCATTTGGCTGATGGTGTGTCGCCTTCCTCCGACGAAGATGGTGATGCTGGGGGACTCTCTTCTGTAACCTGCCAATTTGAGTTGGAAAGAAAACTTCTATGACAATATGCCGCCGAAACTTTAAACAAACAAATAAACAAAATAGATTTTCATTAAAAAGGGTGACACTTGGCAGTTTTAACAAGTGATAAGCTTGTGGTCCTGTTAGTGTCTTCAACTCTTTGGGTACTGGCTCCACATTGACCGCCCAAATGGAAATGTGCAACTCTGAAGAATTTTCAAGTACATTGAGGGCGGTTCGATTGACCCTATTCTGGAATAACAGTAGAGGAGTAACCTCGAGATTTTTTTTGGAGGTAACTTTAGGAAGATTTCTCCATAACAATTTGTTGGGAAAAGATGCTGAAAACCTTCTTTGGAAGTAAACCTTCGTATTCTCATTCCGGAATATGACCAATCAAATGCACCCTTACATGGGAAATGGTACAGAAATTAATGCGTTCTGGTGATAACTGGTGTAAGAGTAATAGTCCAGTTTCAAATCACCTGGACCGCTGGACAAAAAAATCAAAGG
>BLFK01000068.1:210854-231083 GCA_014634185.1 Astreopora myriophthalma | reverse complement strand
GCTTCCAAGCATGTCCATGCGACGATAGATTATTTTATGTTCATCATTTCATTATACTGCACTTAAAACCCACCATCTCACTCACTGTAATATGCCAATGTACCAGCGTCTGACATTTCAGTCCAAGCACTACACAAGGCATGTTTTAACTGAACCTAGCCTAATGGCGTCACTGTAGCTCAGTAGAAAAGCATTCAAACTAGTGATTGGAACACCATCATTTTTTCCCCCAAATGTGCTGTGCCATTTTAGGTACATAATTTTTAGGATTCAGAACCATTATTTTCAAAGACATGTCATCATTATGACAAAAGTGATGAAAATGCCAGGGAAACGGGGGGGGGGTAATACGAAAATGCGACTTCAGCCTTGTGTGAATACATCCTGCCAATTTGTACTTACAAATGGCTTCCAGCTGTTGGGAGATATCTTCTTGGCTGTCGGGTGAGGAGTAAACAGACACTGTAATGGGTTTGTTGCATTCTTCCACCAAATTCAAGTAATGAACCAACACAATCTGAGGATTCTGAGGAAAACAAGCAACAGAAGTATTCTTTAACATCAGGAGCAGGGTTCACATACAAAGTCATCTGAGAGTGCTTATGTTGTTGTTGTTATTATTATAATTGTTATTGTTCAATGGCCTAGCTCGTACGAGTCTCTTGCAGGTCAGTGGAAGAGGATCCAAATTGGTTATTGGAAGGTCACACCAGTAGATTCAGCTCCTGTTAGGAGCACTTGGATAATTTTTTTCAGAGTGCCCCTGTATCACTCACTATCTTGTTAATATTTTGTTATTATTTCTCGTTGCATTTTTATTGTTACTGCCACTGTTATCACTCTTGTTCTTTTTATTATTATTATTATTATTATTATTATTATTCAGGCGCGTAGGAGGGGGGGTTCGAGGGGTTCGAACGAACCCCCTTTGAAGATCAATAATGGCGGAAACGTTCCTGTGGTCGAAATACATCAACCAAAGAAAAATAGAGATATAAACCCGTTCTTTAAGCCTTATGTCTTACCCTCAGTAAAAATAAAAATTGTCAAGAACCCTCGGAGATTCAAAATTTTGATGACATTTCATTTTTGCGGTAAAACCGCATACCACCGAATAGCTATCAGAACTTTGACAGGGTGCGGAATGTACATTGAACTTTCTTAAACAATTATGCCGTCGAAATGATGTATATAGCTTAAAAAGCTGCTGTAAAACAAAGATGTGATTTGCCTAAAATGGGTCTCAAAATGCAGGACATGAGGTTTCTGGGAACCTAGATTTTCAAAAATTTCCGGGGGAGCATGCCCCCGCACCCCCCTAGTAAGAGCGCCTCCGGCGCTCAGCAAGATTTGGGGCAAAACAAACACCCCTATCGAAACCTTAGCTACGCGCCTGTTATTATTATTATTATTATTATTATTATTATTAAATACCTGAAGCAACCAATAGCAGCGGCGATGAAATGTTGGCACGAGAGCAGAATGAGTGTATAACACACTTAGACACTGCAGAAAAGACAATGAAAGAAAAAATAATAAAAGACAGTGTAAGTGCATTATTTAATCTGTGCATAATATTGTGGTGAGACAAAATTTAGCTTCCACAGTCTGTTTTAAAAATAATATATCAAATTAGTATTTACTTTAAAACAATTTACTATTTTAGTAAATGAATCCAGCCCTTCAAGTCCATTAATATGCAGAAAAATAGTGGTGAGTGTATGACATAACTCAACTTAATCTTGTTTATCTCTAAAATGATTTCAACCAAATTTTCTAAGTACTTACAATGCTGAAGGGATAAATCAGCAAGAACCAAAGATGACGAGTGCAAATAAAAGTAAGAAACTCTTGAAATGAAAATTAAGACAAAAACTTATGAAAAATTCTAGGATTCAACATGCATGAACCACCTTTCCATACCTCGATTCCATCAACCTTCAGCCGAGTGTGGTCTTCCCTGATGGTGTTTCCTGACCTTCTTTTCTTCCACGTGTAACCATCCTTGCGATAATTTTTCACCTGCAAAAAAGAAAAAAAGGAATAATATGCACTTTAAAGGACCATTTATATTTCTGGTGAGATCAGTGAAAATGTTAAATGCAGTTTAAGTTAACAACAAAGAATGGTAGCAGTCTGTGGCTTGTTCATCAAAAAAGAGCTGCAGCAGTCAGTGGTACTTGTCCCAGGCATGTGCTAATGTAGATATTTCAGTCACATGGTAGCAAATGTTGGGGATTCTCATTGGCCACCTTGTGTTGCTCGCATTCTGTTGGCCTTCCCAGGGCTCGAAATTGCGACCAATACAGTCGCATTTGCGACTAAATTTTTCCCTTTGCGACTAAAATATCTGGGAAGTCGCAAATTTGCGTCTTGTTGTCACCTTCACTCTTTCGAAACAACAGGGTTAGCAGTTGCCTCTTTGCTGCTACTTTTAATAAAATAAATAAATGACAAAATTATTTTGTTTCTCGCTGTAAATTTTCTCTGAAGATAACGTAATTGTAGAGTAATTTAGCTGCGATGTTATGTGCACAGCTCCAGTCCGTCGATCATTCGCCATTTTCAGTGGTTTCTTTATACACACAAGTATTGCGGGCTCATTTTTTTTTTGCTAAACCGCTGACAATACAATGCCGCGCGGTGATTTTGCGACTAAAATTTGCGAAATTGCGACTAAATTTTCGTATCTTATCGCAAAATGCGACTGGATTTTTTCGTTAATTTCGAGCCCTGCTTCCTCCTGCTCTCTCCACTGCTTGTCAGAGTGACAGATGCCTCAATGCTTGGTGTGCGAGATCATGGCTGGTTGTAGGAATTGCCAGCCATGGATGCAATTACTCGGTATAGGGGCTGGCTGGCCGGGCTCCAGTGGAAATCCCTGACCCCACTGAGTTAATTTGTTGTTTGAAGGGAGGATGGCACTATCTAATGGATAAACCACTATCCACTGGATAACATAATTACTGGTTTCTCTGGTACAGTTGATTCCAATAACTCGGACCCTCACTAACTTGAACCTCCCACTAACTCGAAGCAATTTTTGTTTCCCATCAGGTCATTCTCTCTCTATATTTTTACACTCGATAACGCGAACCATGTCTGTCAATAGGTGACAAGTCAAACAAACAGTGTATTGCAGTCCAAAACATTTAATTTATTTTGAAGGAGCCATGTAGTCTGTCCTTTTTTGCATTACACAAAACGTGTCAGTCCAGTTCAGGTTTCATTGGTTACATTAGATTCTGATTTCTACAGTAATTTAGTGTTCCATTTTCACTCCACTTCTCTATGATTAAATTTGATTAAAATGTATACTGTATGAATAGAAAAACAGTAAACACCGTTTTTCCTTATTTCCAGTCCTTTGTTTTCAACTCCCGATAACTCAAATTTTGGTAAGGTTTCCGTATAACCCCATACATTTATTATGTATGCAGAATTATTATTATGGTAAAATTTAAAGTTATTCAAAGCGAATAAGTCTCAAAGGAGTGCTATTGTTTCTGCTATTGTTTAGATAAACAAAGAACTGTATGCATAATAAATGTATGGGGTTATACAGAAATCTTTCAAAAACCTTTTTCAATTTCCCTTGAAGGTTCAAGATATCGGGAGTCGCCTGTACTTATCTGCTGGATAGCGATTTAACCAGTGGATAGCCCTATCCACCTTTTGAACAACTGAGGCCTACAAATCCCATGCACCAAAACTCCATTTAGCAAATTACGCAGCTCTTATACTATCAATGGTGCATCTGTAACATGCACTGTTCTTCCACAACAGATCCAAGAGGAGACATGCAGGTGCTAGATATTGGACCCCTTTACCTTTGTAAGGTGTGTCATGCTTTCAAATACTTTCTCAGAATAAAATTTTCAGCATTCAAACATACCTTACTCCGATCAAAGAGAAACATGGATCCATTCTCTGGCCTATAAGAAACATTACAACAAATGAGATAAGAGCATGTTCTTCCATTACTGAAATAGAAGGGCTCTGGGGAAAAGCATCCCAAGTGACATTCAAGTGCCTGTTCTGTTATTTCACAAAATTGCGGCCAAATTTCATCATTAAACAGTGCTTAAGTTCACGAATATCTAACGCAATATTGTTCCATAAAGGAACAATGCGATTAAAAAATGAGTCACGAAATAAGGAAGTACGAACACGATTAGGTCATAAATTAGAGTTATTGGCATTCCTAGTACGACCAGTGATTATATTTGCAACTGACCTGTCCGGAACAACTCTTGTTATCCAGGCTTCATGGTTACTTAAACTTGTTAGGAAGGAAACGACTTCCTAGAAAAATGAATTGAAAACAAGCGTTACAATACCGTTGAGATGAAAGTTAAAGGTGCACATAATTATTCCCTACAATAGCATGGATAAAAAGGACACAACAGTCCACAGTGGTAAAACAGTCCAATAGAATTAACATTTCCCTTTTATTAACAAATGAATCAATTTAGAATGCAATTCTCATGACAGTTTTGATTGGCTTAGCCATCATGGTGTGCACATTATACCACGTTGGACAAATATGTTAACTGTACACGTGCTGTACACTTTTTGAAACAGCGCCAGTAAAAAGGGAACACTGCGTTAACTCGAAGGTTTTTAATAAACAACAATATGAAGCAATGGCGAGCACATGGAACAGACAGCCAGACGAGCGTGCGCAGCGCTAACAACCCCTGAGTACAATGTAAATAATGTAGTGGCCTGGCATAAATTCACAAAGAAAATCTGCAAGGACTATCGATATTTCGTGGGTAGTTATTCCACTAAGGCTTTGTGAGATATAAAGCTGATTTATAGCCTACTCAGCTATGCCTTGTTGGCTACAGATTGAAGTAAATTCTACCGTCTCGTATGCAACACATGCTTGTGGAGTAAATAGTTAAAATATTGTAGAAGTCAATTTCTGTGGATGCCATCTTTGAATTGTGAGTTCGTGTGAAAAAAATCAGGCACCACGAAACCTCAGTAACAATCAATTGAATAATAATCATGTTCGAATGTTAGCTAAATATTAGCTTTATATGTGAATAGGTGGCACATTCTCTGCAAGGGAGAAAAAGTTCTTCAGACAATAATTCTCAAATTATACAATTTGGGAAAAATAAGGCTTGCTTCATTATCCATACATATCTTCTGTTCAGAGTTATTTTAAACCATCAGTGTCTACTTGCTGGCAATGAACAAACTGGAAACTACAAATGTGTGTGGGTGGTCCAAAATTGAAATTAAGGCCTCTATTCTCATGATTTATCACCCTTTTAGCAAAGATCTCTTGCTAAAATCAAGAGTTGCAAGAAATATGAAATGAAAAACTGCCAAAACAGTTATGACTATCATAAATAATAAATAACTATTACTGGAGTAAAACTAATAAATTAACATCTCTGAGGAATATTACCAGAGCTTTAGGCAAATAAACTTTTGTGTGGTAACTATGTGCCAAGCACATAAGCACTGCTGTCAACCACAATAAGCTCTTAACAATGACAAAAGAACTATTTTTTTCGTATTTCTGTCAATTTCACTTTTGTTATTAATTAGCCAAACATATAGAACAAATAGACGAATGGGTTTTCTATAGAATATTCATGATTAAAACCAATTCTGTAGGAGAAAGAGGACTGCCACATTTAAAAACGCGTCTATAGTTTTACTGTCAGTATACAAATATTTGACAGCTTAACAGTCAAGTAAGAATCGTCCATTGAAAACAGACAGAATGGGTTCCTTGCCTACAAAAACAAACCACTGCTAGAAATATAAACTGTCGATTGTCTGACAAAGGTTTTTCTTAAGATGAGAGATCTTAAGCTGCTATTCTACTTGTAGCAGGCACCTCCGTATATATATATAGGCTTCGTAATAGCAACTTCAGTCAAGCTTATAAGAGCATGATATAATAACAGCAGAAAATAGTTTGATCGATGCATGCATGTACGTCTTGTGAAATTAAATTTGGAAAGCGATCTTTTTCTTGTCAAGAGAATGCACTCAACAATAAATAACACTTTATCCGCTCTTTTGTTCAAAGAAAACCGATCAGTATACTACCTCGCGAGGAAAACTTTAAATAAACAAGTACAGGCTAAACTAACAAACTATAAATTTGGCAATGTCACGTACGACAACATGCCTGCCTCAAAACACTTTGTGTATTTCAAACAATTACACGATGTTCAATTATAGCAATTTTAACGTTGGTCTCAGAAAAAGGCTGAAAAAGAAACAACACACAAGCCCCAATTTTTAGGAAGATTTACAGTGTAAAGGTCAAAAGCCTTAACAAGCCCTTGTTGACAAAAGATGAAGGCGAGACTGGAAAAAAAACTTGGCTCAGATCATGCCAGACAAGCAACAATATCCACGATACCTCGTTACCATTCCATTTGTACTTTATGGCCGGGAAGTCATCCGCTTTCTTGATTTTCGCTAACTTGTCCGGCAAAGCGATATCTGATGAGCTTGACTGCTGTCTAGATTCTTGCTCGGCTGTCATTCCAAGATTTCCAAGGAAAATTCACCGTCAAATTCAATAGCCCGAACGACAGACGGACAATGTCATCCTTTCGCTCACTAAAATCGCACAGCCAATTTGTTCTCATGCTAGATGATCGCTCATGCAAATTGATGGGACCGAGATTACGGGAAGATAAACGGCAGTCATGAAGGAAATCACTTGTTCTGAACGCTAGTATTGCACACACCTGCCGCCTAGCCCCACATCTTCAATATTTGAGAGTCGAGCGGAAGTGACCGAGCCTGCAAGCAAAGCTTGGTTAGCAACAAGCCTATGAACTAGATACTGCCTATAACCTTCATAGAGTGTCGTTACAAGTAGCGTTTTAAGTGCCTTGGCTATTCTCGCGCGACTCGAAAAATCGATTCTCTTTTACTCGCTGGAAACACTTGCTACGCGCTACGCATGCAAGCCGTGTTTAATTTTGCAAAACATTGCCTAAGTTTCTGTACATTCTTGTACTTACATTGTCTGTATTGTAAGTAGTATATTTTGTGAAATTGCGGCCATATTTCGCGCAATTTACCTGTCTCGCGTGGTGTGGAGAAAATAATGAAGGAAAGGGAAAAAATGGTAGAGCTGAGATTGGAAGGGGGTACAAGTGGAAGAAAATATAAAAATCCAGGGGAAGATAGTTATTTTTTTNNTTTTCTGCCTTTCATCGCATTGCCCAACTTTTTTTGGCATACCAATCCAATGAACTGTATGATATCTGGGTGGTGCAATTCGGTCCCCACTCGCCAAAATCCATTATTACTGCAAGTACCATTTTACTATCCTTGAAATAGCAGAAATGGAGTAAGATGTGAGGGAACGAAAAGGGGAAGTTTTTTTCCTTTACACTGTTCCATTTACTTGCTCATTCATTCATTCATTCACTCACTCATTCATTCATTCAAATTTTTAATGGTCCAATTTACAGTTACATGTTCCATGACCTGGGCTATGAACAGAACCGAGGCTGGTGGTTACCTTGAATCACGTTATTCTCTTGCTAACTAGAGTGCATTTGCATGAGAAAGACAGAAGTTTGTGTCAAAACAAGGTCACCTCCAGCCTTGCTTCTGCTCAAAGGCCAGGTCACTGAACGTACAACTGTAAAATGGTCTATTCTTTCACATTCCGTCACACAATCATGGACTCTTCCTCTAGGGAGAGTATCATGTACCATTCATACACAAAACCATTTTCTTGTACCATTAACTTTATTGTGCCTGCACTATTTTGAAATGTTACCAATCAAAGTAAATTATTATAATCAATGCCATCCAAATAGAAACAAATCAACTACGATACACCCAGACTTAATATGTAAGTTATCACTGAATAACAGACTTGATTCAAAGCATTTGCACATCTGAAAGAAAGCCAAAAACTGACCTTGTATACTAATACAGGATTGAAATTACACTCTCGAACTCATGAATAATTCACGAGCCCAAAACAAAAGAAATCACAACCGTGAGGGAAGTTTGGATATGTGATCTTAACTAGCATCAAATTTCAGCAACTTCAAGCTCAAATTTCTCTTAAAATACTGATTCCTTTGAGATGCAATATCAAACACTCAATAGAGTGTTTAATCAGATATCCAAATACCTCGAATCCGGCCTCGTTTTTCAACTCACTTCTCCGTGTTTGGATATCTGGTGAAACACTTTTCTTTGTGTTTGATGTATTACTCACAAGACAGGAAAATTATTGAAAATCAATTTGAGCTAGTTCGATAAAGCAGAGAAAACTGTCTTTTAAACAACATGCGTATTCACAAGTTATCATCATCGATCACCACAAACACCACCATTCTACAAAAATACACAACTGAGTTCACACATTTTATGTGGTAGTGTTCAAGACCATCACTCTTCATAGCTGTCAGAATGTCATATGAAAATCTTGGTGAGTTTTCATGACAACTCCTACGACTACATGTACATGTTCAACTTACTACATGGTACAATTTCTCAAGTTTTGAACCGTCTAATAATGTGGTTTTAAAAGAACTGACATTCGAATGTTATGGTAAGATTTCCACCTCTATGATCATTTTAACCTTAAAAAGGCTTGTCCGCATATTTATGAAAGGAGAAATCTAACTTATAACTACTTGATCCAGCAAAGTGATTCAATGGCACTACTAACAACATTCTACAAAGACCACTCATTGTTACAACATTGTCATTTGCTGTACTAGAGAATGCCACAATTTACATCAAAAGTCTAGAAGAGTGGCCAGGAAACCAATGAAAACACTGACTACCAGGAAAACCTTTAACTCTTGAATGTTCTGTATCACTGTGTACATGTACTTCTTCCAATCTTTTCTACTTTTTCTTTTTTTGATTGTATATAATGGCAAAATAATTGCTATTTAGAAAGTGTCAGTTTACTGAAGAAGGCATAATGCTAGCACTAATAACAGTTGATGTGCAAATATTCCAAAGTTTCTGAATCCTGTCAGAGTGAACAAAACAAACCACTAAAGCTTAGTTTACACTACCATCATAACTGTAGTCGTAATTTAGTCGTAGGACCTAGCGTGACTCAAGCAGCGTACTCGCAAAGCACTGTCAATTGAAACTGTACGTATTGGAAAGTTCCCTTTTTCTTTTGATTAACCTTGATATTAGCAACACATTAGCTCACACTGGGTCGTAAGTCTCTTACAATTATGATTGTAATAATAACACTTACCTTGCTAGTGTGAATTAAGCTTAACTAGTACTATGTACAACAGCTTCAAAACAGTAACTTTTCAATGGTAAAAAACTGTCAATTGTTTGTTAGTGCATAATCTTGAACACCGTCTATACTTAAGGCTTCTGGGTAGCTGGAGCTGAGGTTGAGGTAGATTTATTTTTCGAGCTAGAGCCTTCACTATTAATCACCGCCCAAACTAGAAAGAGAAAACAATGCACATTAAGGTGTACAGATATGTGTTAAAAATCTAGTAAATTAACCAACAAACAAAACTGTCTTTAAAGGTTAAAATAGTATGAAAGCTTGGTGCCCTGATTTGTGTAAACACAATCAAAGTCATAACAAGGAAAATGTAATAAATAACAAAGTGCAAAGTGATGAATTCCCAAATGGTGTGACTCGCGCATACTCGGGGGAAAAAAAGTCTGTATGCTTCTAAACACAATTAACATCATAACCAGGAAAATGTAATCAATAACAATGTGCAATGTGATGAATTCATAAATGGTGTGACTTGGGCATACTCAGGAAAAAAAAAGTCTGTGTGCTCCTAACAGGAGCCAAACCTATGACCTTACTAGTTTGGACGCTAAACCATTTAGCTACAAGAGACTCGTAGGAGCTAGGCCATTAAACTAGGTTATACATCATGTGCATACCACCACCTGGTTAGCACAATCGGATAAGGCACCAGTCTGCTGAGAGGAAGGTCATGGATGGGTTCAGATCCCGGCCGGACCAACACTTAGGATCTTAAAAATAACTGAGGAGAAGGTGCTGCCTTTGTAATGACAACCGCAAATGATTAGACTTTCTAGTCTTCTCGGATAAGGACGATAAACTGTAGGTCCCGTCTCACAACACTTGTGTGGGACGTTAAAGAACCCACACACTGTTCGAGAAGAGAAGGGGACGTAGTCCCTGGTGTGATGGTCTATCACTCATTCTGTTCTGGGGGCATCTGTGAATTCTACTGGTCATTTAGATTTAAGATTGTGAACTGTGCCATAAAGCAGTCTGGCAAAGTCCCCCCATAAAGTGTTGTAAAGCGCATTTGAATATATACCCCATAGAAAATGTGCTATATAAATGCTATATCATTTCATTTCATACTGTTAGGACTGAAATGTGCAAAGGTGGGACTTTCGCAAGTTATAGTAGTGAAGTATATTTACACATTTAAGTGTATAAACTTACTGACTATAGCGGCAATAATTACAATGATCACAACAATAAGAATGATCCACATCTGCAAAAAAGGAAAAGGAGCACATTCCAATCAATCCTGTCACTGTGCCATTGAATCTAGAATGTTCTAAAAAGAAAAGACTTGCAAGTGTAGCCTTACAGGATCTCTACCCTACATATTAATTATGGCTAACCTCTTTGTCAGATAAGAACCCTGTGATTACGTGCCACAAGAAGCAGGGGTACACAACACGAAACATTCAGCCAGCTGCTTGGAGGTAACAATGGAAACCCAGTCCAGGCTGCCCACCCATTAGCCCCCCCTGCTGTCGACCTTGGGGAGTATTTCTCTCCTCCCAACAAACCGCTGCTTGGCAAACTGAATATTCCTTTCCCATACAGTGCAGCTCAAAGATAAGTGAACAATGCAGATTCAGATTTGATGTGCATGACACGCATGTGCACAATTTTTTAAACTCATGTTTATGTTCGTTTTTGAGGAGAGGGGAAAACTGGAGTACCCAGAGGAAAACCTCTCAGGGCAGAGTAGAGCACCAATGAACTCAAGTCATAGATATCATTGTATGATGCTGAGTCCAGGGAACTGAACCTCCCAGAACACATTGGTGGAAGGCAAGTGCATTCACCTCTGTACCAAGTCATCTTTGTTTTAGAACAAGTTTAATTTGTCCAAACTTTAAAATGCCAAACTCAAAAGCTGCTGTGCTAGCGCTGCTGATTATCACAAGATGGAGAGGTATTTATTTGCTTGTACTGCTTCCCTTTTTGTCAACCCACATATGTCAAAGGATCCAGAACAAACCTTGCAGTTCTGCCACCACATCTTCCGCTTCAGTCTAGCAGCGCTGTGCTCAAACTGTGAAGCTCCAGCTTGCAACTGATCTGATGATAACAATGAAAAAAGCAGATTGCAATGAGTGACCCTTTCACCCACAAGAGGTCCACTGTTGATTAGTGAAATAGCTTGGTGTTTGCCAGAGTGAAATCAATTGAGTCATTCTTGGACATATTATGTATTATTGTACTTGTATCAAATCAATTCTAAGCTATGCTGCACCAGTTTCTCATTATGCCCTTCCGATGTATTTAAAGAATGATTGAGAGCATACACAGAAGAGCGCTTTAGCCATTATTTACCCATGTACTGAGTATTCTGAGGCCCTAAGTAGAGCAGGAATTCCCACAGTATTAAATTGTAGTCAAACTGTATGTAAAGACATTTAATTCCATCTTAAATGACGAAGAAAACCGCCTTCATAGACTTTTGCCCACAAGAAGCAAACAAACTTATCTGCTTAGATGTAATAAGCACTTTGATGTAAAGAAGTGGTAAACAGACCATTTCAGAAGTACATTTTTAATGAATTCGTGCCTAGAAGATAATGTGGTATAGTTATAATATCCCTTTTTATGTCTGGTGAATATATTGTCAATGATTAGCACATACATGTATTTTAATAGAATAAATTATTAGTAATAAGTTTTTAATATAGTTAAAACTGTTAATATGCAATTCAGGCAATCAGCTGCCAAAGTATTTGTCAATAAACTATCTATCTATCTATCTATCTATCTATCTATCTATCTATCTATCCATCTATCTACATACTTATTGAAAAGACAGACGTTATTAACCCTTTCATCCCCATAGATGAGTAAAATAGCCAATTTCCAAGTTGCTGCTTTCTCCTGTTTCAAAGTGAATCTTTGTGTGAAAGCATTCAAATGGCAATGAGTTCATTTGCACGAAAATGCACGACTCATTTCATTTGAATAGTTTCGCATAGAGAGTTGTTTTGAAACAGAAGGGAATAGCAACTGGCAAATGGCCTAGTGTCTGGCATTGGCAGAATGAAGTCTATTAAGTAAGTCATTGTTGGATGTTGTGTACAATAATTAGCATTTATCATATGACCCGTACGGCCCTGCGCGCGCTGTCAATGCAAAACTATTGAGGAAATCCCCGTATGAGGGCCATACGCAATAGCACGAGCAGGGCCGGAAAAAGCCGTCCGAGATGCGAACTGAGGCGTGGTGGTCATATGATAAAATGCTTATTGACTGAGTAAGATCGGGCCGGACGGGAAAATATTTGGCCCTCGCTCATGGCGTACGGACCAAGCACAGCGCTCGGTCGGTCCGTACGCCATGACTGAGGGCCAAATATTTTCCCATCTGGCCCTCCCACTCAGTCAATAAGTACATATTCCTACCTATTCATTTTGGGTTCTCAAATTCCCTGTTGTGTAATTTTCTGGACTTGATTTTCATTTGGACTCATTTCAATTAACCATTTAGTTCCCGAGGGGTCACCCAGTGACGAGTTATCTAGAGTAAAATCTATAGTCTATTGGGAGTTACAGGGTTAATGGGGACATACTTTTGAACAGACAGAGAGGTTGTCTGGCATTTGACAGAGTAAAATCTATAAGTGGCACAATTGGGAGTTAAAGGGTTAAATGCTGATGCATTTTCCTAGACAGATAAAAACACGACAGAAAACAAGACCAATGTGGAAGAAACAATTCCTCACTTTTGACATATGGACAATTCATAGTTCAATGGCACAGAGGTCTTATGTATTGTTATGTCCCACCTCAGGATGTGACTAAGTCCAATTTACCCTAAAAAAGCACATTTTTGACTATAAAAAGACATGTCCTATACATATCCTCGAGCAGTGAGCATCTTCAATATACTTAAACAATCTTTTTTAGACAAGTCCGGAAAAAAATGCCAATCAAATGAGTTGAACAATGCAAATGTGGAAAGCACAACACTTAATCATTTCCATCATCTGAGGTGTAAAGGTGCTAAATCTTTAAGAGCAGAAACAATGCTTGGCAGTTTGTGCGCCCCTCTTATCTACCATCTTATCTACCATCCAAGTTCAGAACATTGCAGATTTGATAAAGGCTGCATGGTTTGTTGAAGGAATTTATTTAATCACTGAAGTTACAAATTCTTTTATCACTGACATGTGCTCCATTGTAAGTGTCTGTGCATGTATGCATGTGGATAATCTCGAGAAATTTGGCATCTTGCCCCCACCAACACTTGACATGTTGATAGGCACTTAGAGGCATACTCCAAATTTTAGCTTTACCAGATATCTACAAGTTAAAGGCCTTTTGGTCTTAAGAATACTTGACGTCTATACATGCATACCTAACGTTTCCTACTTGTTCTACGACAAATTATAATTAACCCATGTAAGGGTGGCCTTAAGTTCTTTGCATTCCTAGAAATTCACCCAAATGATGAGTCATTTTTTCTCATGATGCTCAAGACGTTTCATTCGAGTTGTCATGTAAGTAAGTTAAAATAAGGATAACTTATAATAACTAATTTACTGTCACGCAGTGAATTAAGATCATGAGCTAAGATTTCAATCACCTCATCTATGAGGTCAGAGCTAAAATTAACAGTGTTAATATTCCGGCAGTTAATTAATGTTCTTTTTTTTTTTGTTTTTTGTTTTTTGTTTTTCAACGTACACGCGTTCGTAATGTTTCTTCATACGAAAATACAATTTGATAAAAATCAATAACAACGATACGGTAAACTCTACAATGCCATTACCAGCACGAGAATCAAGTTCTGACAGCTTCGCATCCCTCTCTAGTACTTTGTCAACATTAACCTTCATGATGTCCACAACCTGGGGACGAAAATTAAAATACAAAACAACAGAAATCAACGAGAAAATGAACTGCAGTTAAATGAACCAGTTGAAGAGGTGTACTCCTATCGCTCGACAACGACCGTACAAACGGGGGTAATTCAAAGGGAGAACAAATCAGACTGAACACTTATTTGAACTACTTTTCAAAACTCATTTCTTGTTTATGCCGTCGAAGATGCCACTTAATTTCAAATCGTTTAAATTACCTCATCAACTTGGGCTTGTGTCTGCTGTAACCTTTTATTGGACCTGAAAGAGGAAAAAAATTCACTAGCACAGGTCCTTCGAAATTCGAAAGTCGCAGCGCCATTTGACCAACGACTTCAAAGCAGGAAGAAGAGGAAGAAATTGCTGGGCCTGGGATTCGTTTTCGAAAAGCGAGCTAGGCTGTTCTTACATTTTGACAAAGGGTATCACGAAGGCACGTCGAAACAAGGCAGCTACTTGCAAAAAAAATACGGAAAGTTGTCGTTTCCTCTCGACTTGACTGCTTCGTGACGTCACTTAGAGAAGGGGCCGCGATCTAAAAATGCAGCGGGGCTTCCCCTAAACATGAAATCGAGGTCACCCGGTTCAGTTCACTGCACGTGCATGTGCGATCAACTTGTATCAGAATCTCTGGTACAATAAAGTTTGTACAGAATCTTCGGTGATTTCTTTTGATTTTCGTTTCCTCTTTCATGTCTTGGTTGTTCGGAGTGAACAAGCCTTCCCCTCCAGGCGAGGGACCGCCACTGATTCCGCAGCCACCAGGGGGAGGGGATCAGAATGGCGGTGATGGCGGAGGCAAAGATGATAACACATCGTCATCGGAAGGCAAAACTGCTCCGGTTTGGAGAAGCTTTGATCCTTCAGGGCTCGAAAGAGCTGCCAAAGCTGCAAGAGAGCTGGAGAAATCACGTGAGTGCGCTTTAAGTGCTCATAAATGGGAGATCTGAGAAGAAAAGATTCTAAATGCTATAATACGTTATGTTATATTTCAATATAAATGTAATAAACAATGAGTTTGTCACAGAAGGATCAATGTCGAGATCAGATAGTGTAGGGTTAGGAGGCAGGGCAAAGGCCTGTTGAAAGGCCAGTGTCAATTCCCCCCCCTCCCCCCATATAAAGGGAAGGGGTAAAGATCCAGAGGAAGTTTGACAATGTTATAAAGGCCGTTATCAACTCCCCCTCCCCCCTACACATCAAATTCCCCTCCAAGGGTGGCCTTGGTAAAATAATTTTATCAATAAAGCATATTACAGATGCTTCACTGGGGCACTGTAAATAACTGTTAAATTCCAGAGCCAGGGGACAGCCTTCTATTTCATTTTCTCACAGTGACCTGGTCCCTTGCTCCACCGGTGATTTAACACTAATAGCATAATTACCTACAGCTTATCCTGAATTTGTAAAGTAACATAATTTGTTGTAATCAATTTTGTTTACCCATGGAGCACCGAGGAGCTCATAAGAACTCTTCAGATGTGGCTGTGCGTTATTTCCAGGAAAGTTTTGAGGTTGGAAACAGAGCATATTTCCTCCATCAAACTGTGCCAAGGCTGCAATGTATGTTACACTTATAACATGCATGATCACATTCCTTTGTATTCTTATTGTTGCTATTTTTCTAATCTCAAGATCATTCAAAAGAAGCATTAGAGATGGCTCGACTACAGGAAACAACAAAGCAGTTAGAGCAACAGCGCAAAATAAAGGTATTTCATTGACGGTGATACATAGTTAAGGATGTACACATTCTGTGAGAAGTCAGTTAAACTCCAAGGATTTAAAGTTAGTGTGTTGTTGAAATTTGTTTACAATTTTAGGAGTTTGAAGCGAATATTGAAGCAATGCAGTTGGACAAAACTCGAGTTGAACAAGAAGAAAAAAGAAAAACCTTGGCTGCAGAAACGCAACAGCATCAACAGGTGAGTAACCTGAAATGAAGTTACCAGTGTTACTAGATGTCATTATTATCGTTGTCGTTATTGTTGTTGTTATGGTTATCATTGTCGTTATTGTTAATTTCTATTTAAAAATGCATAAAAATGTCGTTAGTATTCTTTTTAAGGTTGTAATTTTTGCTTGAGAATCGCAATTTAGTAGCTTAAAGACAAAATAATGAAAATCATTAATTTTAGTGTTTAATTTTTTATGGGGTCACTTCCAATGGTCATTGCTAGCTACCAGAATTTTGTCTTAAATAAAGTGAATTAAATGGCAATTTACTGAGCATCCATTTTGAAACTTTTCAACAGCGGGCTCAATATCAAGACCAGTTAGCTAGGAAGCGTTATGATGACCAACTTGTACAACAGGTAAAATTTTTTTCCTTAATTTTGGTAATGTATTGTAGGAGTAATTGTAATTCATGTGGGGCTCAGAGCAAAAACATCCTAAGTGAAGTTTTACTGTGTTTCCAAGTCATTTTTCAAAATCTGTGGCCAAGTTTCACACAATTAATGGAGACTAAGTTGTGGAATTACCTACCCAAGTGGTGTGAAGAAAATAAAGGAAGAGTTTAAAATTTGGGACATTGGGCGGGGGGAGGGGAGGGCATCCAAGAGGAATTTGGCATACAACATGGAAAGTTCATCCCGTTTATTTTTAGCACATTTGATTCAGTGGAAATTGACCAGGATTTTGTGAAATGCCCTAAAAACCATGCTAATGTCACTGAGGACGCTTTTTGCTCAGAGCCATTTATTCAATCCATCAATTGCCCAATCAACTCTTGGAAAGACATTTATATTACTATTGGAAGAAAATGATCTATCCAGTTGCTTAGAACATGATCACACCCACTCAGCCATTCAGTGTCCAGTATTGTGTGCTCTATATCCCATAAACTGTCTTAAATTATGTAAAGGACAGGGGCTTTGAAGCACAGGGAAATTGTGAGGTAAAATAACTACAAAATATAACTACTCATTAGTAAGCTCTTTATAGAACATACTGAAGATTGCTTTTGTTTTCCTTTGTCTAAAAGCCTAATTAGTACGCTCTCTATAGAGCTTTCTAATGAGTACATAGAGCATACTCTTGAATTACAGGCTGCTAATTTAAACAAAAACAACTTGCAGTTATAACAATGACAATTTTATTTGAAGTTTTTCCTTTACATAGCTTAAGCAAGAGATTAATTACCAAGATAACAAAACCAAATTTGACTTAGCGCGAACAATTTTGAGGAAATATTAAACAAAAGAGTGGTCTCACCATGCTTAATAACAAGAAATGTGGTTGCTGGTGATGTGTTAGATGTTTCTTCCTAACCCTAACTGTAACCTCCATCACCTCTCATAACTTCCAAGATGAAGCCACTAATTTAGCTCTTCCACAGGGGTGGTGCCCAAATCAACTGGAAAGGACCTATACTCATCTCCAAGGATTTCAATTTGAATGTTTCAGTATTCAGCCCAGGCTCGATAGACGTTTACCGACCAAGCGGTAGTTTGTTGAGTTTTCTTTGGAATTCTGTCTCTTCCTTTCTTTTGGGAAGGTGCACTTTTATCGAATCCATCCCCCAAGCACTCAGATATGTCTATGCTCTCAAAAGCAAGTAACTCTTGAGTGGCAAGGACGGCCTCAAGTTCCTCGAGCTCTGTATACTGGCTCATAGCTAAGCAAATGAGCCATCAAAACAACAAAGAATAAACAAAGCTCCAAAGGAAGAAAAGCATTGTTATTCATAAAATTCTACCAACATTGCAGCGACATCAAAACGAAATAACAGCGCGATTCCCAAGTGTAAATGACACAATTACAATACGCTCATAAATAGAATCTGCGTAAAATATGGTTTTCTTCGCGGATGTGATCATGTTCTAAGATGGTTAGACACTGAACGCTCGTGTCCTATGGGATGTAGCACCTCTCACATCAGATAGAAGTGCCACTCAGGCTACGCCCTCGTGGCCTTCTATCTATGCTCGAGGCACGATGTCTCATAGAACACTCGTGTTCATTGTCTAACCCTTACATAAATTGCTGTGTCATAATATATGCATTTATTGATAAGCACTGTAATAATTAAGTTGTTCTACTAGCGTCGTATGAATGAAGAAAACTTGGCTAAACAAGAAGAATCAGTCAAGAAGCAGGAAGCTATGAAAAGAGGTGTGCATGGTGTAGTTTAAAATTTTTTCCTGGGTGAAAGTTTTTTAAACCAGTTTAATAAATTTTATTTTCCATTGTCTAAGATTTGCTACCCTAAATCTGAAAACAGCGGAAGATAAAAAATAAAGTGGGTAAAAAAATTTAAAGCATAACATGTATATTTCATGTATTTTTGTGGTTAGTAGTAGCTTGACATGGAAGTATCTACCTTGTGTGGTTTCTCTGTTTTCTCACAAACATGGAAGATATTATGGTTTTACTTCTCATTATAACTGCATGGAAATACCTTAGTGAATTTGGCACAGACACAGAAGTTGATGTTTGAGTTTTAAATTTCTTTATTTTCAGGCACAATTGAATATGAAGCTCAATTAAAACATGAAAATGACATGAAAAGGCTGGAAGCAGAACTGCGTGGAAAGTAAGGGGCATCTTAAATTCTCAAACAAAGTATTGGTTCCCCAAAAAATGCCAATAAAAACTTTACTTCATTATTGTACTAAGCCTGAAATTCAGATTCACTTCTACACACTTGTAAAAAGATCAATTTATGGAGCAAGTCATTTGAGAATGAATTGCTTTTTTCCCTATTCCCTATATGGAGTCTGGGAATTTTCTTGTTTAGTTGAAGGAGTTGTCCATATGTCGTGAGTATGGAATTTTCCTCTCCTTCAGAGCAAAGATAGAGCGTGAAAACAGGGACATCAAGTTGGAGAAGATCCGAGTCAAAGCTGCTGAGCAAAGAGAAACTGTGCTTCAGTCAATCAAGTGAGTAACAGACTTATCATTGTCTTTTGGGGTGGGGGGGGGGTACCCAGGGGATTTTAATGGAGATTTGCATGGTGTGGATTTTGAATATTTGGGTGTAAAACATTCTCAGTAGTTTTCTTTTTGCTCTAGGACTGCTGGAAGCATTCTTGGTGCGGGATTTGATGCTTTCATCTCAGATTGGGATAAAATCTCGGCCACCGTAAGTGAATTGAAGAGAAAAGAAACCAGTTAATGAATCATAGGTCTTAACACTGATAAGCATTTCTACCCTCTTTTAAGGCTGCTGGATTGACCCTTCTTGCTCTTGGTATTTACACAGCTAAGTATGGTACTGGAGTTGGTGCAAGGTAAGGTTTTCCATTATAGTTTGATGCCCACTGTATTCAGAGGTTTCTAAGATACGCAGAGAGGGGCCCAAGGCATGTGCAAGCATATATGCCATATTTTAAAACCATGTTTAAAATTAATTTGAAGAAAAAATTAGTTCAACCTAGGTTTGTTTTTAATTCTGTTGTTTCATACTAGACAAAGGAAATTTCAAATCAAAGTAGGTTCAAATAATTTTAACCTGCATCATATGTCCTCCCCAAATATTTGACAATCCAAAGTTTATGTTATCAGTTATGCTATGTTGTTATAAGGGAAAGTCATTATAATGTATGCATCCCTCTGTTGAACTGGGGGGAGGGCTGGGTATCAAGTCCTAATGAGCTTTTAGATTAAGCACCTGTGCAACACTGCCGCTCATATTGTAAACATTACTTTCAAAAGTTTATTGTGACTTCTTTTTTATGATATAGGCCTAATCTCATTACCCACTTAACTGATTCATATTCCTCTTCTTGTTTTATGTAGATTTCTTGAAGCACGTTTGGGAAAACCAAGTCTTGTACGAGACACATCGAGGCTGAGTGTGTTTGGTGCTGTAAGACACCCCATACAGGTAAGATTTTTTAAATAATAGTCTTTTTGCTAATCATTCATGTATAATCTGTCGAGCTGACAACTTTTGTCCTAACAGTAGTTGCTTTGTGTTTTCTGTAGACTGTTAGAAAGCTCTTTGTTAATTACGAGGACTCTTTGCAAGGGATAATTTTAAAGGTAAGCAAACTGTAATTCCTCTTGGCAAGCATTAACATAAATATCCAAGGCACTTGATACGGAGAAATACGTACTCTTTAATCCAATAAGCAGGCTTTCTCTTCGCAGGGCAAGC
>BLFK01000068.1:190351-210844 GCA_014634185.1 Astreopora myriophthalma | reverse complement strand
GGGGGGGGGGGGGGGGGGCTCTGCAAAGAGCCTGCTTACAGGCTTCAATTTGTGGAAATCCCAGGGTTAGCCTAAACCAAGTATTGGCACTCAGAAGCAATGATCTGACATCAGTTTTCACATTCAAAGTGTCAGTGTTTTTTTGAGAAGTACCCATTTGATAAAATTGCAGCCGTCACTTGAAACTCGGCTCCAAGAAGTAAGCAAGGCTACTGCCAACACTAAAAAGAATAAAGGCTTTTACAGAAATCTCCTATTTTATGGACCACCAGGAACTGGAAAGACCATGTTTGCGAAGGTAAGGAATTAAAGTAACTTAGAAGCAGGATCTTTGTTTCGTAACAATAAGGTCGTGGGAATGATGATGACGATGACGACAACGACGACGACGATGTTGTTGATCATGAAGATTATGGGGACGAAGGTGATGGTTACTATGACGACGATGACAGCAAAGCCAACAAAAGCTGCAATCTCTACAGGAAAAGCTATGATTACAACGACAATGTTTTTTTACGCATGTCACAATCTGTGCACCTTATTTCTTCGGCGCTTTTTAGTTTGTTCTACAACAACAACAACAACTTTATTTTGCACTTATACATCACTTAACAAATGCAAAAAAAAAAAGATGTGAAAAATTTTAGGTACTAACTCCCGAGATTACCATTAAGTTTAAAACACCTGGGAGTCAGTTCCCATTTGAGATTACCTTAGGTCGGGAAAAATGCACATGCACGCAGTTTGCTTGGATAAAACAGACAACAAAATAGATACAAAACATGCAGATATAATGATGTTGAATTTTCTAGAGCCTTGCAAAGCACTCGGGTATGGATTATGGTATCATGACAGGTGGAGACATAGTACCCATGGGAAAAGAAGGCGTCACCGCTATGCATAAAGTGTTCGATTGGGCGCAGACATCTAGAAGGGGGTGAGAAATGCATTTATCTTTGCATTCAAATCCAATTTGTTAGTTTGTTTTCGATATGAAGTCTTTTCAAGTACGTCTCAAGATCGACAGTTTTTTTTTCCGTTTACTGTTTCCTCACTCTAGGTTATTACTCTTTGTAGACGAAGCAGACGCTTTTTTGCGAAAACGAAATCAGGTAAATACAAGACGATTGTGCTCAGGTTGCCGTGCCAAGAATTTAAATCAAAATGATAGTTTCTTCTGTGGCGTTTCAGGAAAAGATGAGTGAAGATCTTCGGAGTACCCTCAACGCTTTCCTTTACAGGACAGGAGAATCGTCCCGCAAGTGAGAAGGTTTTCATCTTTGTTACCCCTGCGGTTCTATACACTTTCAAACGGTGTCACCGATTTCACTTTCTGATCTGTTTTCGCGGGGTGGCTTGCGCTAGAGAGCGAACGATCAACGTGGTCCCTGTGCGAGAATCGGAAAGTCGGGTGCTCGCATTAGAATATGAAAATGGTCGACTAAAGAGAATTCAACAATTTATTCAGTCAGTACGCAACTATTACAACGGCTCTTGGGATGGGATAAGCTGTTGGCTGGACACGTCTGGAAACAGAGGATTACGGAAGTTAATCTGGGACTTCCGCGGGAAGTCATAGGCGGCGGGAAGTCCTAGATTCTAGGACTTCCGGCGTTTTTGACGTATGAATTCTTGAAATGTCCGCAATATTAGTGAGAGAAAAATGTTGGCTGCGAGCGATAACTGCGGTGAAATACTTGCGAAGGTTCTTTTGTGTCTCCATAGAGGGGTACTGTCACGGTAGTTTTGCTGTTTTTAGGCCATAACAGGCAGAAAATTTAAACTTGGTACTTAAATTGACAAGTAAGAACATTCCTGACAAACCAAGAAGAAAATATGAACATAATTTTAACAGGAAAAAGTATCCACATTAAATTTGTGGTGATTTTAGGGATCCACTGTGTCTAAACTTGAAAAAATTGGCCAACGTTTCCAAGTTTCAATCCATTTCCATCGTCGCCAACCTTAGTTGCAGATGACAAAAAATTGTTTCATTACACCAATATAGTTCTCGTTAACAAACCTTTAGCATTATTTTTTGGTTTCCCTCAATGCAAAAGGGTTTTTAGCCTTTTAGAGTACGGCTCAAATAGCGTGACACTGCCTCTTTAATCTGGAATCATTCGCAAGTATTTCACCGAACGATTTCCTCTTACTAATATTGTGGACATCTCAAGACATATCAAAAACGCCAGAAGTCCTAGAATCTGGCACTTCCGTAATCCTGTTTTTCTAGAGCCAAATGGTGGTCGTGCCCATCCTACAGCGGCTAAGAGAGCCGGGCAGCACTGGGGACGAGAATGGATACGAAAACAAAGGACCCATACAGCGGCGTCTTATACCGATCCAATGAAATTAGAGGGTGTAAAGAGGTGCGTGGTATACTGTACAGCTGGTTTGCTTATCCTCTTTGCTTGTGCACAGGTTCATGTTGGTTCTCGCCAGTAACCAGCCAGACCAGTTTGACTGGGCAATTAATGACCGGTTGGACGAGATGATCGAGTTTGCTTTGCCGTCTTTCGAAGAAAGAGTGAGACTGGTTCGTCAGTATTTTGAGGAGCACGTGTTGAAACCGGCTACCACTGGATCTCGAACAAGGTGACTTGTTATTCGAGTCAAGATAAAAACCGTTAAATAAACTTTAATTCGTATAATTAAGATTTAAGAGACATCCTGTGAAATGAAGTCATAAGCTTAAGGCTACCTAAGAAAGAATATGGAGAAAATTAAAAGAAAAAAGTATTTTTAACAAGAGTTTTAACGTAAACAATTCAAGAGTGGACGTTTTCTGGTTTTATATTTGTTGTTTGCAAAAAAAAAAAAAACTGGAAAAAAAATGGAAAAAAATAATTAAATACAAAAATCCGGGCTCGAACGGTCTTGAACGTGTGACGTTGCTCAGTGTGGTAGAGCAATGTGCATCACAATCGCACGGTCGTGGATTCGATTTTTGGGGGCTTCGTTGCAACTTCTTCATTTGCTCCCACAACTCCGATGACCATTTAAACTTCAAAATCATTTCATATCCGCGTCTGGGAAAGACAAAGAACTCGACGTCTAGTAGCAAAGATGCTTGAGAATGTTGGCATAAGCTTCTCACGGATGTCGGCAAAACTGATCAGATTAACTTTCACGATTGTTAGAAAGGACAAAGCTTACAGAACAAAGGGACTGTTTAATCGCCAAAAATATGTCAAGTTCGTTGTGTATTATCTGCCGGTAACCCCTTAATATGGTGAAGACTTGTCTCCCCAAAGTCTTATCTTATTTATCTAGCCAAGAAAAATTTGCGTAACTTTTGCCTCAAATTTTGTTCTCTCTGTTACAGTTAGGGAATTTACTGAATCGATTGTGGTTTTGTTTCAGTCGGTTAAAGATTGCAAACTTTGACTTCAACGTTAGATGTAGGCAAATAGCTGAAGTTACAGAAGGACTTTCCGGGCGAGAAATCTCCAAGATAGCAATTGCCTGGCAGGTGGGTAGCTTTGACAGTTTGACAAAACGTGCAAGAGAAAGGCGACAGTGCCATTGGTTCCATACAACGAGCGAAACACACGAGCATGCTCGAAAACTGCGTCGCGCGAGGAAACGCCACGCGCGGACAGACAGGAAGAGGTAGGGAATTTTCGCGCGCGTACGCCTGTTTCGCCCGCTTCTACTTTACTAAATGCTGCTCAACCACAGTTGCGATTAGGACTGTACTAAGGTCGTGTTCTATTGAAATCAACCGTCTCAACCAAAACTGGTTTTGCTTGATTTCGTTTTTCAACCATTTTTGGTTGAACTGCGGTTTCAGCCAAGTTTTGAGCTGGTTGAAAAATGTGGTCAACCAAACCAACAGAAAACGTTTTTTTTTCCTAATAGAACACGACCAAAATGAATGGGTTTTTTATGGCGTGAATATGCTGTCTGTGGTCTCTTATCTCCGACACTTTTTGCTGAATTTCAGGCCAGTGCTTACGGTTCACCCGATGGTGTTCTAACAGAAGAAATGATGGATGCGAGAGTCGAGGAAGCCGTGCGGCAACACAAACAAAAAGTTGAGTGGCACAGTAAAGAACAGCCCAGCGAGACTGGAGACACAAGTAGAACGACACAGAAAAACAGAGAATCTTTAATAAAAAGAACTCAAGAAACCGGTCTATTACATGACGATTGATTTGTCGTTGTAGGTATTTTTTTTTAATCGTAAAGCTGTGGAATAACTCGACTGCGGAAAGCGAAATTAAAACTGTCGCGGTCATTGTAAGGATGGTGTGCCTGAAGCCAGGTCCTCGCAGAAAGAATGACTGGAATTCCATTGGCTGTCATGCAGCTTTCTCGTGTGACCGACTATCACGAGAGTTCTCTAACGCGTGTTTACAAATACAAGGACGCGGTAAACGATCAAAGGCCTTAGTGTAACAAGAAGTTTGTAACTTCGACCTTAATGTCAGCCTTTCGATCTGCGGCGCGCAAATTAACCAGACAGGAAGGTAATAAATGAAAGAAGAAAGTTTACTGTCCCATGTTTGTATGGTAAAGTCTGCTTTTAAAATTACTCGATCGGTTGTTGATTTATGGCTTTTAAATAGATTAAAATGTAATGAAACGCACGAAACTATGAAACCGCTTGTTTTGTGTCTACACTGTCGGTACAGCCATTCCACTATGTAAATCCGGTATTGATGGCACTTGTAGAGAGTTCAGTGTGCACACGGTCCCGGCAATGAAGTACCAATGCAGTGAATTCCTGGAACAAACATTGTTTATTCCAACTCGTTCGGGATGGAATAAATTTTGTGCCAACTGTCCGGGAATTAAACGACGTTGATATTTAGCAAGAAAACTGAATAATTATCCCGGTGTGCTTGCGACCTCCGCAAAACCTTAAATTTGTCATTCCACGTCGTTTTTGAGGGATTGGCAAAGAAATGTTGCAAAATGTCAAAACCCTTGCTGGGCTTGCAGAGCAGTTGTTTTTACTCATGAGAGCTTTTGTGTTTTTGCGTTCCTGTTGTCTTCGACATCGCCGTTTCTTAAGTTTATGGACCTGTCGTGAAGACTGTAGAAATCACTTTGCTTTCGTCTATGGACTTTTCTTTCTTTGTGATCATTGTGGAGACAATAGTGCGCAAATATGTAATAGAGTGCAAATTTCTCAAGAGACGAACGAATTGGCGTTTCAAAAGGAAGCTATTTTTCTTGTGGTCGAATTTAGCCTGCATAGTCCCTGAGATGTGGCAGTATTGCTTTGGTGAAACAAACTGAAGCGGCATTTGGTAGACCAGCATTTGTCAACCTGAACGGGGCGTTAAAGACAACGAAGCCTTAGGGAACTGATAGGTGCATTAAGTATATATTGTGTTCGTTTAATTTCTTTTTTTAATTAGTTCTTTGGTAACGTATTGTTTTCTGACGTCGTGTTTACAGATATGATGTAAGACACTTAATACGGGTCTTTCTTTTTTGTTTTTTCATGAAAAACTTTAAAAAACATCTGCGTGAAGCTGCATTAGAGTTTTCGTTTTTCCATCCGTGATGGAGATGACGTAGAATGTACATGCTTTGACTCCAGGTATCTTTTACTTTTAATTCGTTGTTTCAACAGTTTTACTAATGCAGGAATCAACGTAGAAGGCAAGTTAAGTTCCTTAACTGACAATAGAGTTGTTGTCTAGAATATGTTAATATCGAATAATAGTCTCAAGATCTCGTTGCGACTATGTCCAGAGGCTTTCGAAATCAACCGTCGCCTCTCAACTTTCGTTCGCCTTGATCAACTTGAACGTGACTCAAATTTTCCTGCACCTTGAGCTTCGTTTAATTATAACTAGTCAGCGTTTTTTGCCTCGGGTCTGCCCGGACGCTGAAATTATATATGCGCGTGGGCATGTCCAACGTGTTCAGAACATGACTCGAGAAGAACCAAAATAAATTAGTCAAGAGACCAGTGAAGCTCTTCCGAAGGTCGGATTCTGTTGACATTCCGTTGAAATGCTGAATTGCGGTTCAAAGGGATGAGACATACTATAAACTTTTTCCGTTGATGTTTATAGTTTCTTACGCTCTCAACTTGTAGTGAGGTGTGGAATTGCGGGAAATGAATTCAGTTGTTGTAAAGAACAGGGAATAATGCAATAAGATGTTTTGTTATTTAATGTGGTGCAAAGTAGGTGCAAGATGTTTTTCTGCAGTACCGCAATTAAGTGGAACTTGCTGCTTCCCTGAGAGTAGCCTTACGGACAAGCTATTCTATTTTGTATACGAAAATCTGGCAAGTCTTATTTAGTCAGGCATGACTCTGGAATATATCTGGCCAATAATTATTTGCATGTGAATGTCTCGTTCTTCAAACACTGCCGCCTCAAGAAGAAGATGGTGGTACGTCAGAGGTGGCCGGGTATTCTGCATGAAAATGCGGCAGATAAACTTGGCTTCTATTGTGTCGAGAAACCCAGCACGCTAGTGACATAAGGCCCCGGTCATACGAGAGCGAGAGTCGATGACGGTTGGAACTCTCGCTCTCGTTTCGCCAGGAACTCTCATGCGCTCTCGGCTACTGAACCTGCTCAAATTTCCCGTGAGAGTTGGCCAGCATTTTGTCTCGTTTGGCCCAGTGTGAGAGTTTGAACGAGAGTTCCAAAGAGTTTCAACTCTCGTCAACTCCCATCGACTCTGGTTCTGGTTTGGCCCGGGCTTAACAAGTAAACAGGCAAGCAACGGTCCCACAAATCTGTGCGCACCACATTCCACCTTTGGGGAGACTGACACCTGGGCCGAGTTGTTCGAAGTGAGGTTAGCGCTAACCCTGGGTTAAATCCGATTAAACCCTATAGGTTGTCATGGTATTTAAAGCGGATTAGCGCTCGCCCCTGGAGGTTAAGAAAAATAAATATTTTTAAATTCTTATTTTCTTTGTAGGTCTTCCAATCATTGACCTCTGACATCAGTGACATGGCAAACATACCAAGGAAAGCTTTGCTGACGCGTGTGGGTCCAGACTCCACCAATGAATTGTTCTCTGCCGAAGTACAAATACCTGTTGATGTAGTGCCTCGCAGAGGAAAGAAACAATGCCGTCCGACTTCCAAGGATATAACCACCTCTATTCATGTTTTAACGGCACTGATTGGCAACACTAATTCCCCTTATAGAAAACTCAGTCGCATCGGTTTGTTGCTATGGTTACTAAACATGGCTCTAAACTCCATATGGGATGGGTACGAGTCACGTGCCAGGTATGGTTACCCTTGGTTGTGCGTGCGGGGGTTGCTATGGATTACCTGCTGCGTGTGCACGTGGTTTACCATTTTCCGCACAGTGCCGTGGCTAGAGCAGGGAGTAAGTAAATTGGAGAGTGACAAGCAATACAGAGAAGTGTTACATCACATATCTCGTTCAACCAAGGTGATATGAAATTTAGGCTACTTAGTTAGCATGCGCAGTAGAAGCTTACGTTTTCCAAATTCAATACAGTTTTTAATCAAAACTGAACTGGAAAGCCCACTTTGAAATTTAGCGGGCCGTACCGTAGAATACGGCCCTCTAAATTGGCCAATCACAGTGCCCGTACTATCTGAGAGATAAAAGAAATCATTTGAGTCGTGAGCAGTATTGCTTTTATCCTTCAGAAACTGCCCTACTTCTTGGCGTTGTTCTCAATAATAGCTGGTTCTCTTCAATACGGTATGATGCAGAGAGACCAGGCCACTCATCTTTCCTTTGGACAATCACCTCACCTTGCACTGGGCGTGGTCTTGCATGTGCTCAGATTCATCAGTGGGGTCCACGTGTTTTACGCTTTGGCTTTGTTCTGGTGCGTTCCCACGTGCGTAATGCTGATAACTGGGTACTCAATGATTGAGTATCAAGGTAAAAGCTTATTTGCTTGGGTTTAAAGGTTTATAGTGGACCGTAAAGGCCGAAACTCCTTGGGTGACTTATCTTCCCAAATTCTTGTATTACAGAACTCACCCAAACACGATTGAAAAACAAAGAGACCTCCATCACCTTGAAACACGCTGTTGAAAGTTACAAAGAAAGGGTTCAGTTTGTCAAAGATTCATCGTCCTCTTGTATGGTGAGTAATAACTTGAAAGTAACAGTTTTGCTCTTGTTTTGCTCATTGAGAGGGAGATGGGTTTGGTGTCTAGCAAGTGCAGTGTGTGCAGGGGGTCGTTGGGAAGGATAGCAAAGTTCGGAGTCGGTAGAGCCAGGAACGAACAGTGGGCAAAGCTGATATCTATGGAATGTCAAATGAATCAGTAGTTTGTGGTTTCTTTGTCCTCATCGCGCTAATTCCATTTAGTGACAATTGAAGTGCTTTGTCACACACATTTTCATCAGTTTGCTGAGCTCCGGACACTAAACTGTATCTTTGCATTAAGACTGGATTATTGCATTTACAGGATTTGTCCAAATCCTGACATTCATTGGAGTTATTAATCACTTTGCTTTCGATTCTGTCCAGTTCAGCAGTGAAGTGAGCAGTAGATGTTATTACAGTTGAGCCTGCAGTCAAGTGTTGTTTTGTTTATGTAAATGAGGACTATATGCAAAAGAGCTAAAGAGTGCAACAAGGCTCATTACAATACAAGAAAAGGCCAATATATGAAATTTCATACTTTCTCCATTTTAAGGCTCGTTAGTGTATCAAGCATTGATCACTGCAATATCAGCAATTGCCGGGAAATTCAGTTAGCATAGCCTGCGTAGATGGCGGTTTTGTCCGAGCGAACGAACAAGCAAGCGGCGAAGCCGCGAAAACGAGTGGCGAAGAAACGAGGGGATTGAGATTTCTCCTTTCCCCGCCCCAATCCCCACGCGGCTTCGCCGCTCGTTTCCGCGGCTTCCCCGCATGCTTGTTCGTTCTCTAGGACAAAACCGCCAGCTATGCAGGCTACAGTTCGGATAAAGTCAACCTGAGTTATTTTTTTCAGGTGCTTCTGTGTATGCTGATAGCGTTTACCGTCGTATCTTTGGCTGTTAACGTGTACGTGTTTCTATTTATCCACCGCTCTTCGTTCCTGTACATTGTCCACGCTCTTCTACCACTTGCACTGGCTGCTTATCCACTGAGTACAGCCTCTTGGGTGACAAAACAATACCACTGGTACGCAAATACTTCGTTTGTTTACCATTTAAATCTGCTTACCTTCTCTCCAAAGTACCTAACCTTTTTTGATCAAAACAGGTGCCCGCGCGGTTTTTTTTGTTTTTGTTTTTAAAATTGCAGAATTTTTCAGAGGACCCGCTTTGCTCTTGGAGAAACACATCGAAAATTCTGCATGCGCAGTTTTTTCTTTGATGCTTGCTCGAGCCTGCTTCGTACCCAGACGTCTCTCAAATCATGCAAATTAGCACTAAAAGGACGGTACTCTTGTCTCTCATCTGCCTGTCGTTAAATTGGAGTAAACACTGCTCGAGCGATGCTTGTAAAATTTACAATTATTTTTCAGGCATTTGATCGCCGTTGTACAAGCCTGGGTTGATATCTCGGACTCAGAAACTGACTCGGACAACGATCTGCCTCCTGAGCGCTACACCAGCAGCAGCAACAGTGAACATGCTTTGAAGGGGTCGCCTCCTGAGACCCCCGTCCGAATTCACACGCGGCCGGATACAGGCTGTATAACAGTTAAACCGTACAGATCCAACAACGTAGGGAAACTTCGGAATGTATTTATTGAATCTACTCGATTTGTTGGAAAACTTCAACGCAGAAGAAAGTTTTCTCAAAAGTTCGAATTTGAGAAGTACATTATGTATTTGGAGAAGGTATCTCGAAACGAAGGCTTTTCTATTGGTGTAGTGTTAGTTACTTGGGAGCTAGTATCAGCTGTATTTTTCTTTCTTACCTCGCTGATAGCGGTATTTTTACAGGAGTCAATATTTGGACAGGCCGAGAGCACTATTAATATTTAAATAAATGGCAAGCGACAAGTACATTTCCTTGCCATCCTCCACAAAACAGCGACATTAAACACGAGGACTCGCTAGTATTTGGGGCTCATAGATTTATGTCGTCAAAAGTGCAAGAATTTATAAAAAGGAAAAGAAAAAGAAAAAAGTCACCCGTAGTCGGCAGGATTCGAACCTGCGCGGGGAGACCCCAATGGATTTCTAGTCCATCGCCTTAACCACTCGGCCACGACTACCACGACGGTGAGTTGTAGGAAGATTTACAATATTTCAATATGTAAACAAATAAAATGACGATAAATGAAACTTTGTGCTTTTGTTTCGTCTAAATCATTATTCTGCCGCGCTTATTGCGAGTTTGAGTTTTCGGAAAATTAATTTTGCTCAAGCAAGAATAAATGTCATTTCAAAGGAAAGCCTCAACTATTTCCTTTTATAGGGAGGAGAGGGTGGGCAAATGTCGAGGGAGAAAAACGTTCACTAGTTCGCGTTTTAAGGCGCCCGTCAAAGTATTTTGCAAAGTATTAACACTGCAACCGTTTCGTTCCTGTTAACGTTCGTGCTAAAGTGCTTTTCTGATTCCCTGATATATATTCATGTCACGTAAAAAGGTTCTAGAATTAGTTTTCCAACGTACTTTATATTCATGTCACGTACACTGAGGTTCTAGCATCGATTTTCATTTACGGTAAAAATCGTCAAGACATCACCGACTGTAAACATAAAATCTTACCACTTAAAACCTTTAAATGTCTTGAAAACATAAAATCTCAAATAACTTCAAGAGCGTTGACAAACTGGATTTAAAAATATCTAAGGGACTGGAGATGACTATCTCCTCGAGGAAATACTATACTCCTTTTTTTTAATCCGCACGTCTAATTTTGGAGCCGAGGCTGAACGTTATTTTTTGGGCGATTTGATCCATGCAGTAAGAAAACCCCATTGTTAATGTTGAAAAAAACCCATGTCCCTAAGACAAAAGTACTTCGCTAAATTGTCGTTAGGCTACCGTTTTACATTTATTTTCCCCTTATTTATACTACAAAAGAGCAAAATAATATCGTTCTTAACCGACTCTCAGCCTGAGGTGTTTTCTTAGTATGTTCTTAAAATTTTGGTTAATCTCAGCCTCAACGTTCTTAGAAAGAGGGTCTAAAGAAGGTTCTTATATAAAAAGGAGCGTATGAATACTTAAAAACGCTATTATCAGTATGCGGAATACTAAACTCGAATTGACGGCTTTTTCGTGCGGCCTGTGGGATGATGGGTCAAGAATATTTGACTCGAAGTTGCCCCATCCTCATCTCACCCCATCAATGTAAACCACATTCTTTTCAAGAGGGAAGTTGTCTCTTCAAAGCCAAAACCAGAATAACAAGCTTCAAGTCTTTCTTTGAGACGGCAAGTGTAGGGGTCAGTACGCAGCTATTACAACAGCCCACGCGATTGGCTTAGGAAACAATAGAAGCATTCAAAGGAACAACAGAAACAATGAACCCTAACCCTAAAAGCAATAGAGCTGCGCCCTAATCACATCCAGTGAAATTAGAGGTTGTAAACAGCTGCCTGGTATCTGAAGTGTAGTCTTGTCTTTGTTTATGTAACAAGCTGTGGCATTGCAGAGAACTCACGTGCACCTGGGGAGAGAAAGGGTGAGAGGTCAGTTTTCCCCTCTCACCTCAACCGTTCTTCTTTTGGCTCATCCCAACTGAGAACCTGGAACAGGCTCGTGCTGGATTGCCACAGGGTTAGTCGGGTCAGGAGACACAATGCCTGCCACACAGCCTATAGGATCAAAGTTCACCTGAAAGTTACTGCTAAATTTTCTAAGATCAAGAGCTATCTTTACTACTGCACATTCAAACGGTAAAGAAGCGAGAGTAATGGCACGCAGCCCTGTTGTGGAAACAGAATTTTATGCAGCAACTGTCCATCAGATATCTTTCCAAGTGACAGCAGGCTTGAGATAGTTACAGATATTTGGATTAATTTTTACATTACTGCGTACCACTCGAGAACATGCAACTCTTGGAAGCTAAGTCTAACCAGAAATTTCATTAATTTTATTGTTAATCACATTCATGGCGACAGTTCGCAGATCATTCAAAACAGAAGCTAGCAACATGGATCAAAATCTAGAACAAAGTTCAATGTGGCTCTTTGACTCAATCAGTCACAGTGATTGACAGCAGTGAAACAGAAAATTTGAAGTTCAGAGTTCACATTATTGAAAGGCACAGTTAATGACTGAAAAAAAAAAGGACAAAAACAAAAAACCAGACCAGAGGGAAATTAATTCTATTTAAGATATCTAGGAGTTCAAAACACATCAGAAGTGTCCAGGATTGTAACCATTACAAGCTCAAAGCTTTTGAACAACAGTTATTTTATTCAACTAACACAAGAAAGTTCAAGGGAACCTGAGACAATTTCTTTCTATCAGCTCGAGACCAGACATAAAAAAGCTAGTGGCAAATAGGCGGATGCCATCTTAATTTTTTTCCAAGCCACCATTTTGAACGAAAGCTCGCCACACAAAAACAAGTCACTTTTCACTGATCCAATCTTCACTAACATTGCACCATTACTCTTTAGACATCATAGGTCCAGTGGTTTAAAGTCCTACAATGATATTACATTTTACCACAGATCAAACACAGCTAGCACTTCGTTTCCATCGCTCAAACTGATACTTCCCTTTTACTTTAAAATACAAGAAAAATCCACTCTGAACTTAAAGCCTGGTTTTACTAGCGACACAAGCACAAACGCAAGCATAAGACATTCATGTCAAGAGAAAACCAACAGTAACGCAACCACAAGCAGAGAGTGCAAGCACGAGGAAAAGGAAAAATGCTATGCTTGCATCGAGCCCATTTTCACAGTGAAATATGTGCTCTCGTGCTTGTGCTCATGCTTGCGCTCGTGCTTGTGTCGCTAGTGAAAATCAGGCTTAACAGAGTGACAATGTGGAACCCAGTGGAATCCAAATCATTTCCTTCCTGTCCATAAAGATATCCACCAGGGGCAAGTTGTTCAAACCATGGTTAGCACTAACCTCACTTTGAACAACAAGGCCCAGACTAGCGATGAAGGCTGTTGAAAATTGCTTATTTTTAAAAAAAAATATTTAAAAACAGGATACTACCCGTCAGAGCTGTTAGATGCTTATGCTTAGACCTAAATATTGCAGATCGGAGACACACAGTTTGTAGTTAAATGTGAGCTTTGTTCTGTCAGTTTTCTATCCTATTCATGTGGTTGCTCTGTTCACATACAGATGAGAAATGGTAGCTCCTGTAATTATCAGGAGAAGTCCCTCATTTTGAGCAATGAAACAGGTGCTAACAAACTAACTTAGGGCCTGTAAATACTAGGCAAATGTTCATTTACTTTGCGAAAAAAATCTGTCATCAGTTCTGTGATGTAAGTGCGCCTAATGATTTTTACCCCTGCCAAATTTTGTCAAGCCTTGCCAAACTTCAGAGGCAGTGTCACCCTGCTTTGGAGCAGGAAAAATTTTTTGTTAGGCATGAAAACTGACAGATCTTAGAATTTACATGGCATAACTGAAGGAAAATGTCAATCAAGTAAGGTCTCGCTTTGAGGCAAAAGCCATGTGATTGACAATTTGTGCTTAACAAAATGTTGTTTTTAAGTGGACCCACAATTACCAAACTGAAAATTTGGAAGAAGCAATTATTTTTCTTGAGATTTTTGGTAGTGCCAAACAAATTATGTCAGCCTTAGTTCATACAGGCCCTTACCTAGAGGCAAGCCAAGAAGTAAATTTGTCTAGTTTTTTTTCTCAAGTTTCTGAGTTAATGCAAAATTCCCTGACCATTCCAAGGCCTTCATATGGATCCAATTTTACATGACTTTTTCGTGTCTGTGAAAACCCTGCTAAAATAGGCAACAATAAACACCATCCACCTGCTTTACCTTAGAAGCCTAAATCACATAGAATGACGCTGCAAAAGTAGAGAACTCCAAAGTAAACAAACCCTCACAACTTTGCAAGTGTGTTGAGAAAAATTATGTGGTTATTTCATTTTTATTAGCATAAACGGTGAACAAAAACAAAGCTCATAATATTAATAATTGTGTATTTACATACTAATTTAGCATAAGCTGAAAATTATGTCACTACTCGGAATGCAATCAACATTGATTGTAAAAAGTGAATTGCATGAACTTTACCCGGCAAGGCCCTGCGCTTGAAAACCAAGAAGATTATATGAAAACAAGGACAGAAAAAAACAGGGAAAACAATAGTAGAATTGAGTACTGTTTCCTCGGTCACGCGCATGTGCGCATGTGATGTTATTTTCACGTTTTCAACAAAAAACTGCAACATTCCCCGCAGGCGCCTTCGTTCTTGGCAAATAACGCGATTTTTAGCTTTGAAGAAAACCTTAGAGAGTTAAGAAACCAGCACCGCGTTGAATAAATTAAACGACAACGAAACAAGTGGGAACAGCCAATTCATAAAAAGCTTTTCTGTCCGCCGAAACGAACCTGCTCGAGATCACGCGCAGTTTATTATCATGTTTTTAATGCGAAGGATACCATGATTCAGCGACTTTTCTCTAATCCAAGCCATCGCATTCTCGCCAAATTCTTTAACAACAAGGCCCGAGCGCCTAATACTCATAGAGTCCATCGTAAACATTGCCTTTGGCTTTCGAATGGTGGCAGGCTGGATGAGGAGAATGGTCGGGTTTTTTACTGGGAGTGAAGGGTACTCCGCCCGCACCAGTCGAAGTCGCGGCGGTCGCTTGTGCCGCTTTCTGTTTCAACATGGTCCAGTCGAAAATGTAATCGTACTGGTAGTTCAATGTCCGAAAAAGAATCCTGAATAACTGCCTCAAATACATGTAATCGGGGTTCTCCTCGAAGCGCAGGCCGCGACAGTAGTTCAGATACATGGCAAACTCGGCTGGGAAACCTTTGCAAAGAACCTCTACTGGAGTTGACATCTTTTTCTCGCTAATTTTCTCATACTTCTGCTTCTTTGTAGCCGCTTTGAGACCTTGCCAAGGAAGACTACTTCGATTGAAGTACATCAGAACATAGCCAAGTGATTCCATGTCGTCTCTTCTTGACTGTTCAATGCCGAGATGGGCATTAATACTGGCGTAGCGAGCCGTTCCTGTAAGGTTTTTGTCTTCGCGGTAAGGAATATGTTGTTTCGACCTTGTGTCTCGGTACTTCTTGGCTAATCCAAAATCAATCAAGTACAACTTGTTACAGTGCCTGCCGACACCCATCAAGAAATTATCGGGCTTGATATCTCGGTGAATAAAGTTCTTGTTATGAACATATTCAACTCGACTAATCATTTGGTCGGCTAGCATCAGGACTGTTTTCATTGTGAAGCGACGCGAACAAAAGTTGAACAGATCCTCCAGGCTTGGCCCAAGTAGATCCATAACTAGAACGTTGTAGTCTTTTTCTTGGCCGTACCATCGAACAATGGGGATTCCAACACCGCCTTGGAGAATTTTGTAGAGCTTTGACTCGTAGAGAAGCTGTGGGTGACGGGCTTTCTGAGATTCGAGCTTCACGGCTACTTCCTCTGAATTATTCGAGGTCACTGCCAAGTATATATCCCCAAAAGAACCGCTCCCAATCTTGCGAACAAGGCGGTATTTGCCTCCAACTATGAATTCAGACCTTGTAGCACTACTACTGCTACTAGCCATGGTGAAATAATCGTTTGGTAGAGAGGAAAAGGGACTAATTTTTCTGCAATTAGCCAAACACCCACCCAACACACGCCATTCTCGAACACTAACAACTCACAACAGTCAATATGACGTGGGTAGCCAAGGCCGTTCGCAAGGTATCAAGGGTAACCACTCCACTCATTTCCGGTTTACGAGATTTTAGACACGAATAAACAACTAGCAGAATAAAAACTTTTCTAATTGTCTCAAGAAATTTGCGTTGACTGGGAAGATCTGACGAAGTGTTTACTCATTAAAAAATCAATTCTAAAAGATGTTCTCTGGAATGATTCACGATTCATGAAAATTTTAAATATTCAGATGGTTGGCGGAGGGCGAAAGACGCCAACCGGAAGTGAGAAACCATCCTACATCCTAGGTTTTTAATTGGTGGCTGAAAACGTTAATATTAAATTAAAAAATTAATACATTTTGTCCATTTCAAAATTAATTATGACGTACGTGAGCTATTCCAAATTGCGTCCAAAAATGAGGATCTGACGTTTTTGTTGCGTGATATTGCGACGATACGAAAAATGAACTTCTGCGTGGGCTGCGAATTGATGACAAATTGAAATCGTGTAAATCATAGGACAATCAGGGGAAACTTTACCCTGGCTCCAGAGGCCCGTTGATAAAAATAAATTATGCCTGAAAAACGAAGGCGAGAAAAAATAACCTCTGGCATCCAGGGTAGGGAAACTTATGACAGCAAAGATAATAAGTATATTGTTCCTGAAGATCCAACGAACGCTTATGGAGCATTCATAATTTACCTAGAGGGTGGGCTATGATGATTTTGAGGGGGTCACTCTTTTTCCCTACTATGATTTAGGGGGGGCTGTGGAAAATTTCCAACGAAAATGACATCGAACATAGGGGGGCCAACCATTTTCTTCCTGAAAAAGAAAAGGAAATGAAAATATGCTGTTTGACGCTCTTATAATTCCTGTCTTTTATTTCATTTCGACAAAATGTTGATACAGAACTAGAGTATGAAACTTGATGCATGACGCCCACTTCTTGTGCAAAATCTGCTTGAATCAAATTTATATGGAATGTATGTTCAGAGACTACTTTCTCTCCAGTACCAATTCAGATAGTTAAATTTATTATCAGCCAATCATTAGAAAGATATCTAATTCCCTAACCAATATTAATACCACGATTTCATTTTACTAAATCCCATTGTTAAAAAAAATAAAAAGATGTTTGTTTTCGATTTTCTCGAACGTCTCATTGCTTCCGCCTGGAAAGGCCCTTTGCAAACCCGTACACTGTTCAGTTCTCTTTTTCGCTTTTTCACATCACAGGCCAACGCTTAAGTCTAAGAACAGCAATGTGTCTGCCAGCTTCATCGTTCTTTAACAAACTGCTTAGGTTTGCTACCATCTTTCGGCCTATTTTGCGACCCTATATTGATCTATATTCTTAATTCTAAAATCTGACATTTTCTTCCCTTGCGCATGTTGATGATGTCACGGCAACTCAGTTGCTTAGTTTAACACATGCCTTTCCAGCGATGATGACCTTCCGCATTATAGTTAGTAACTGTGTCCGCATACAGCGGAAACACCCCCATTTTGCGCGCAGCGCAAGTCTATACATGGGCCAGCCTATATTTCAGCTGCGCCATCTCCGGGACCTCCTACTGGTCGCTTTCTCCCGAGAGGGACGGGTGAAATTCAGGCTGTTTCCACGACGGAAGCTCCTATATGGAGAAAACTACCCATGATATGAATTTTTCGCGTTTTTGTCTGCGTGCTACTTAACGAGACTTAATTTTTTGCGACTAAACTGCATATCAGACTGGGGATATAAAACGGGCTAAGCGCCAAGTACATACCCAACTCACCACACTGATTATTTAATTGAATTATGCATGATTTATCAGACACAACAAATGCGATTTTTAGCTAATTTCTAGTTTCTTACAAAAGCCGTGTGTATCTCAGACAATGAGACATGCTTCAAGGTCCTTTCAGGGAAAACATCATTTTTGCCAGGACTTATTTTCCACATAATTAGCTTAGCAGGTCATTGTCGACGCTAAATTCAAAGTAAGGATGTTCTGCAAAAAACCTGCACCACAAACACAAACCTGGTTCCGACAGGAAGAAAGAAATCACAACCTCATTAATTTTTTTTATAAAGTCACAATTCTCTTATGGAGCTTTCAATAAGATTCAAGGAGTACTGCATGAATTCTGGCTTCAATGAACTACTTTCAAAGAACTGTCGCTTGTCTAGGCTAGGACTTTTAATGCTAGTCGCCAAAATAAATCTGCAAATCAGGTGTCTCTGACACTTCCTGATCACAGTTTAATCCAAGATATGACTGATATATAATGACATTACTGATTGCGCAAGCTTTTTTAAAATGCCGATTCTGGATTAATCCAGGTGAGTTTATCTTCCAGGGACATACAAGGTCAGGAATATAATTTTGATGTCAAATATAAAACATGACAAACGGCAGAGCAGTAAATCGGCTGGCCTGAACAACACTAAATAAAGGCATACGATGCAGTTACTACATATTTACACAGTAATTATTTCATACACATTTCTAGTAAAATTTGCAATTACTACATATTTACACAGTAATTATTTCATACACATTTCTAGTAAAATTTGCAATAATAATCAAAAGGGGTGGGGAATTTTTTTTTGGTAAGTTTGCTCTTTGCACCTAAATCAGGCAAGTGCCTTTAATATTATGAAAGTTCATTTAATTTGGTATGTTGCACATCAAGTCCACGAAAAGTAGTATGCTAGGCTAATAATAAGCAATAACATGGCTACATGCCAACTTGCTTTGGAGAAACAAGCTGATGCAAAGTGTGAACCATCAAATTTAAAACATGCCTCTGTGTCACCATCTAGAATATTGAAAAACTGTGCCTTGCAAAACTCCTTGCCACTGGAATACGCAGAACTGATGGCCTTTCCGTCAAACTTGGCATCTTTGCAGTGCGTATAGATATTGTCACAGAAGCTTGGGCAGATATGGACTTTCCCTTCTCTAAACCATTTGTACTGCTCTGGGCTGCAGAAGTAACACATCATATAATTGAGATGATTGCTACAATTACTGCTTGATGTTTCAAGATGTGGCATCCCTAAAAATGTCGATGTCACTTCTGTTCGTGTACAGCATGAGCGCTCTCGGAACCAGGTACAGTTGGAAAGACTGTAAGCCTCCTTCGGTTTCCTATCAGAGCCTACAAGCCAAAACCAGTTTTGAGAATGTGTTACTGTGTTAAAGCTAATGTTTTAAAAGTTAACTTGCTTCACAAGATGGACGAGAGTGGTAAAAAATTAGGATTTCACTGCTAAAAAAGTTTGTGTGCTGCTGCTCACGTGGGTGGCTAGAACTTTGACTGTGTGCCTGGAACATTATATGCAACTGCACGCAAGCACCTGAGACAGTACTGTGAAGTGTGTGTGTGTGTGTGTGTGTGTGTGTGTGTGTGTGTGTGTAAACGAAATTTGAGCAGACTCCAGACTACAGACATTTCTAATAGGGAGCTACCTAGCGAGCAAGGCATTTTTGAGTGACAGGCAGCAACCGAAAGTAGTGCCCCCATAGACAAACAAATTAAAAACTAAAATTAAGCTCTGGATTTCAGATGTTTTACTTTTTCACTCAGTGAATCATCAGCCCTGAAATTCCCACGATCAACCTTCTAAACAGAGTCCTGCTTCAAGAACTGATGGATGCTATGACTTTTAATGTGAGTTTATGACAAGCTAATGGTCATTTACATTTCCAAACTTTTCCTTTGTCCTGTGAAACCATACTTTCCATTTTTCTTCACAAGTCTCTTCCCAACCCTGCTCCTGGTGAATTTCCCAGAAATTTTGGCTCCAAGATTACCACTGGCCAGGAAGAAATGACCAATGGAACAGAACGACCCAATGGAAGAATTGTTGAAGCGATTTCAGAATACCCGTCCACTTATTGCCTTCTTCCCTTTAAGAACACAACACAGATAACAATACACCCTATTCCTGCCTATTCACATGCTAACGAGTGGAGGGGTATTCTGAAATCTAGCCCAAATGTCAAGTGATACAGATTGAACAGTCCTCTGGCAGGAGGCTGCCCAAGATTTTAGAAATGAGCATTTCAGATTTGTTAATGTCACAGAAATCCTGCAAGTTATGGCTTGAACCCTCAGAAACTCCTGATGTTCAACACGCCTTGCAGGAGGGGAATTCCCAGGGGGGGATACTCCCTTACATGGGCTATATAGGTATGTGCGGCACCAAAGGGTATGGTTTTTTTTAGCCGTTTTGGTCTGAAATAGGGTATCAATTAAATAGGGTATCAATTTTGACCATTTTGGTCTGAAATAGGGTGTGGTTTTTTTGCACTCTAGTCTTGAATTGGGTATGTTTTTTAGACGAAGCTACTTCTTCATCACTAGGCGATAAGACCATTTCTATATGTTTACGCTGACCGTGTACGTGCCGTAACAGCTTGTCACGTGCTCCCGTCACACGCCGGACTCCAGGGGACCGGAAATTAGAAACTAAAGCAGCCATTAAATACTCCAAAGAAATACAATGAACTATTTTGTTAACAGAACGTTGCTTCCCATACAAATCGAAAATAAAAAATGAACATGTAAAGGAAAAATGTTTAACATAACATAAAGCACCGATACATCAGTAAAAAAGTTCCCCACAAGAATCACAAGAAACATTGCCTTTAACATTGGTCTGACCTAGGGAACTGATTATAAGACAGGTCTGAAATAGGGTATCAAATTTTTGATCACCTCTGAAATAGGGCAGGGAAAATCACAGATTTTGGTCTGAAATAGGGTAAGGGTTTCAGGAAGCCTGCCGC
>BLFK01000068.1:144524-190341 GCA_014634185.1 Astreopora myriophthalma | reverse complement strand
AATATATTTGACCTTGGTTCGTGACTTTGAGCATAAGTTCGTTCAGGAAATGAAGTCATGACTATTAACGGAATGAGGTCATTACAACTTTATGAACTGATGACATCCATCGTTCTCGTTTAGCAAGTGAGTGACTTTCCCATTTTACTGAGCGGAGGTCAAATAGTACACCCCAAACTACGGTAATAGTCTTATTGAATAGCTTCCATCAATTACCCACAAAGAAACTTCACTCGGTCAAGATAACGATTAAGACAATAAAATTGGTGGCGCATACCAAAATAGGAGCAGGTCTCCCGTTGTGCTGAGCTCCGAATTACTAGAATACCCGCATAGAATACAGCGATAAACAAACTTTTCGCCATGATGTTGTTCAACAACTCGGAAAACATCGGTACACGATCGGAAAACCTCGTGAAAAAAAATACAAATATTTATTCGACCAATCACAGTGCACGAGATCAGCTGACGACCGTCCAGGGTTCCAAAATGGCGGTTCCAAAGAAGAGAGGCAAGTACCATAGGAGAAATCTTTTTGACCTTCTGTCTCTGATTGAATGGATAAAAGAGTTGCTGTACGATCCCACCAAGACCTGGATTGCTGCTACTGGTCTCCTTCTTGCAGAGATCGTGGTTAATGTTGGGGTAATATGGAAAATTAAGTGTAAGTATTAAAGCTCAGCTGACATTAATACCAGCATGCGCGTGTTCAATTTTGTGCTACAAGAGCGGTTATTTTAGAGTAGTGACAGTATTAGCCCTCATTATTCCTTCGGTACGCTTGAATCTCCATATGATATGCTGCAACCGAGTTAGAGAAAAAAACTGCTGCTTGAAAACATTGCTGTGATTGCAATGCAAGTGGATTGCATTGGTAACAGAACAGGGTATTACAACAGCCCTCAGGACTGGCTCAGAAAACAGTAAAAGTATTCAAAGAAACGACAGAAACAATGAACCCTAACCATAAAAACAATAGAGCTACATCCTAACCAGAACCAGATCCAATGAAATTAGAGGTTGTAAACAGCTGCGTGGTATCTGCCTGGGGTGGGTATAGGCCCAGGCCAGTCAGAGGAGTATGGTGGAACTCGACAAGATCTCTTGTGTGTGTAAAATCCAGGATTCAATGTCAAGCTTTAATGTCAAGACTTGCCTCACAGAACTTCAGATGTATCCGAGAACTAACATGGCGGCTATCCTTCTGCAGGGAAGGCTGCATACGCATAAATTAGTGAGCGTGCAACACAGATGTGCATACATTACAGCCTGCAGAGCCCTGTATGGCGAATGCTACCAGAAGTCTGGCAAGTTGCTTTGAAGATCTGATCTTGCCCCCTTTGCCGGAAGCAAAAATATCACCGTTATATATTTACAGTATTTTTCCTTTTCAGATACAGAGATAGACTGGGAAGCTTACATGGAGGAAGTTGAAGGTGTGATCAATGGGACGTATGACTACGCCCATCTTAAAGGAGGAACGGGTCCTCTAGTGTAAGGCTAAATTTCTGCCCTCAGTTTCATCATCGTCATCATTCATCGTCATCTTCCTCGTCATCATCACCATTCACCCTCGGACATTCATGTGGACACGTTCACATGGACACCCTTCCAGGTGTCCATGTGAATACCATACTTTCTTGTTAGTTTATGATCCCAAGTGTTGTTCTGACTGAGAATAAAAGTCATGACCTCCCACTCTGCTGACTGATACACTACATTAACCAACTGTGCCAAACGATCACTGTGCTATACAATCACTTAAGTAATTAAAGTACATGTAATTGTTATTTGCCATTAAAATTATCTGTCGAAATGACAGTGTATTTAGGTGACACCTTATAAATGGGTTAGTGAAGGGGAAAAACAGAAAAAGGGTAGTTAAGGAATCATTCAGTAATTAAGTTTGTACAAGTCCTAGCAGTCTCACATTAGCCCAAAAAGTGGCTGGCCTCATGAGATATATGTTAGAGGCAAGATGCCTGGGGTGAATCTGAAGGGATGAATCTGGTGTCAATACAACCAGGTTGTATTTAAAAGTTTTCCATTTCCTGAAGTTTATTGCTTGATTTGCCAAATGAGACGACTAGATTTGTTGGGTGTTTGATCCAAACCCATTCCTCATCTGAAATGTGCACACCAACCCAAGCCATGTAGTTTTCCTTTTTGACCACTTATTTTCTTCTAGTTACCCAGCTGGTTTTGTATATATCTTTGCTGCAATGTACTACCTCACTGGTCACGGAACAGACATAAGGACAGCTCAGTACATTTTTGCCATCTTGTACATAGCCACTCTGGTGTGTATATTTGCAATTTATCAAGAAACTGCGACAGTAAGTGTTGATTTTTGGCTGTCACTTTGTCTTTCTTCCTGTAATTTACATTTAATTGGTTCACCAAATGATGTATTGATTTTGACTTCTATTTGTCTAAACTTGCTTCATGCATTTTAAAAAGCATTGGTTGAGGTGCCACAAGCTCTAGTACATTGTGATAAATATTCTGTCAAGCAGTTTCAAGTGGGATGGGTTCCTTTCTGAAGATCTGTGCTGGTGTTTGTTACCAGTGCAACATATTTACATCTTGGAAAGTGTGGTTTATCTAGTGTCTGACACCAGTAACAACACTCACACAGTGTTTTGAACTTTGAATACCGGTAACCACCTCAGTTAAAGGAGCAACTTAAGTAGTTGCAAAGTAGCCTGCAAAATAGAAGTATTAATGTTAATAAATCATTCCTAACTTTGGTTATCATAGCACTTTAAGACTTGGGCAGGGATTTCCACAGATGTACACTCTGAGATATGCTTTTCTATTTTTTGTTTTGTTTTGTTTTACAGGTTCCACCATATGCCTTTTTCTTTATGTGTTGTGCATCTTACAGAATTCACTCAATTTATATCTTGCGACTCTTCAATGACCCAGTGGCAATGTTCTTTCTTTATATTGCAATCTATTGCTTTGTGTTTCATTGGTGGAATATAGGATGTGTTATATTTAGGTATGACCTTTTTTAATTAAGGGGAAAAAAAATGAAGAAATTTCAGAGAACTACAAGTAGCATCTGCATGATTGTAGTATTTATTGCTTACTAGTAATATTACTTCAGGGCTCGCAATTGTGACCGATACGGGTGCCAATGCGCCTAACATTTCCTTGTTGGCAACTAGAAATTCTGGTCTGGTCACCAGCTTGGTGACTAGACGTTTGTACAATTTAGGTTAGAAATTAAACAGGTGAAGTCCAAAAGTATGTTTCCTTGTCTAGTTTTACTTTTGTCTTGAGAAAAAAGAGCAAACTTACGTAAACAAAGTCTGTTTGTTTTGTCTTTTGACATTAGCCTTTCTCCTTTTTACCACAGGAACCAATATTGCACGGTATTGCTTAGCCGCCAGAGCCCTGTACTTAATTGTTGTTTTTTTCTTTAGCCTGGCCGTCAGTGTGAAGATGAACATTCTTCTCTTCGCACCTGGCTTACTGCTGCTGCTTTTAAGATCATTTGGTGTGTGGTGGACGATTCCCAGACTGGCTCTATGTGCTATAGTTCAAGTACGAAAAACAAACATAACATGATGTGAATGTGTCAATTCCTTTTTGACAGGACTTTATGCTTACATGGTCACACTTGACGTTTTCATCCACAAACTCAAGTATTACACATACATGTAGACCCCACACCAACCAATGAGCTAAGCCTTAACAAAATGCAGCTGCTTTGTGAAAGTATTGTGAGAGTATTAAGGTGCTACAGCACACTAAAATTAGTGGTCTTACTAGAAAGAGTCGCTCCGATGAGAACTCTTATTGTATTTGAGTGGCATACATCTGCAGTAGTAAGGTCAAGCCTTCGTGAACAGTGTTGTAGCTGGGAAGACAAAAAAAGTCCATATGGTCAGACTGATTTTTTAGCTACATTCACACACAGTACAGAGACCTTATTATTTAAATATATTATTTCAATGGGTGGTTTTGTTTCTTTCTTAGCTGTTACTTGGTCTTCCCTTCCTCTTGGAAAATCCAGTTAGCTACATAACCATGGCCTTCAATTTAGGACGCCAGTTCTTGTTCAAGTGGACTGTTAATTGGAGATTTCTGCCTGAATGGCTTTTCCTCAATCGTTATTTTCATGTCAGCCTCTTGGTCTTTCACCTCGTAGTTCTGCTGTTATTTTTCCTGTTCAAATGGACAAGGTAATTGCCCTTTGATGAATGTCTGAAAGATGGAAAAGTATAAGGAATGTAAGAAACAAACTTTGCGGTAATAATAATAATAATAATAATAATAATAATAATAACATTAACTGTAACAGTAACAAAATCATTGTCATGATCATCATTATTGTTATTATCATTAATATTTCTGTAATAATGCAAAACATACCTGTTTAAACATGATCAAATGTGCTTTATACGAATAGCAGAAAGAAAATCAAATGTTGGTTTGTGATGAGATGGAAAAACCAGAGAAGCTCTCGGGGCAGAGCTGCTTAAGAAAAAACGGATTTACAACAGTTTTCCATGATCTTTACTCTTATATACCATAGAAATGATGTCATAAAATGTTCCCAACTCAGGTGGAACCACCAGCTGTATGTGAGTGGTTTCACTGCACAGTGTGGTCGATTTGTTGATGAGGTCATCATTTTAATTTTTTCTTAGCTGGGTTAGGATTACAAATCTTACAGTACCCGTTTCATCTTGCTCAAAACAACATCTTACTTAGTGTTGTTAACAATTTAATGCTGCTTTCCACAGGAAATCAGAATCTCTGCGGTGTTACTTTAGAAGGCCGTTTCAGGGAAATTCTTTGACGGCAAATCATATCCTTTAAAACCCATTTGACATTATTTTTGTTGAAAGTAACTGTAAAGTTTGGCATCTGGAGCGCACTAGTTCAAGGCTGAGTTGTTTAATTAAAGTAGGTAAGTAATGGTAATGTCGTGATATTTGATCGACTCAGTCAAAACTGTGCTTGGCGCAGGTGAGAATCCTGCCTGTCTAAAGAGGTGTCTGACGTCCATAGATTTGCACTCTAGAGATTTTTTATATAAAAAGTTGTTTTTTTTTTCGTTGCAACCATATGCGTTTATAATTTGAAGAAATAAGACTGCATTTCAGAAACCGAGTGATTGCTTGAATGATGTTCCTTAACTGTGTTCACAGATTGTCTATGTGTTGTTTGAGTCTAACTTCATTGGTGTAGCATTTTCGCGTTCTCTTCATTACCAGTTTTACGTTTGGTACTTTCACACTCTACCGTTCTTACTGTGGAAAACAAATCTATGGGTTTCTGTCAAGTAAGTAATTACTTACCATTGTACTTGCATTTTTAAACTTTTTTACGATGCAGTCAAGTGGAGGAATCAAATCAAGAAGCAAGTACATGCAACCGGTGTGAAGCGCGCGAAAACGCGTGCTTGAGAAAGTGGCGCGAAAGTTGATGGCCAATCACCATAGAGTGTTTTCGCTTGACGTCACGGCGGCCATCATGGAGGAGTAAAACAACGAAACGGCGGCCATGTTTGAGGAGTGAAACAAAGAAACGGCAGCCATGTTGGAGGGGTGAAAGTTAACTCTATCTTCATGCAAATTATTCCTTTTGTTTCAGCAAACCAACATTGCCGCTTGTCGCTTGGGCGAAAACACTCCACTCATCCTATCACGGATCTTGTAATCTGATTGGCTCGCTGCTCGCTAGATGGTGGGAAGCAAAAATTCTGGCGTTTTTAACAAAAACAAAACAATGGCGGCTTCTTGAAAACAATTAGACTACTCGTTCTCGTTTTCAATGAGTCAAATAGTCAATAGAGAGATTTAGCATCGCGTTTACAGCAAACGGCAAACACCAGGCTGAAATTTGCTGGTACTAAAAAACTTAATGAAATTTTATTTAATTTCATCTTACCTCTTGCCTGATTGCCGCAGCTATCGAGTAAGTACTAAAAAGAGAGAAATAAGCTCGAATAAGATAATTTTCGTGGTTTTATGACAAGCACTAGCCTGCCGTTGGTCGTTTGACCCATAGAAAACTTAGCCTGCAGTGCAGGCATATTTTGGGCGCGCGAGTGCACATTTTCTTATTAGACCGCCATCTTAGATTTGCTAACCGTGGAGGATTGGGGCAAGGAAATATTTGCCGAGGGAGAAGGCGTTAAGTGCCCCACCCCCCATCCGCCACCAACCCTCTACCGGTCAGCACCAACCCTCCACCGGTCAAGCATCTAATTACAATCCAAGATGGCGGCATCGAAAACCTGATTTATCTAGTGTTCCGCTCCAAAATAACGCCTGCACTGCAGGCTATAGAAAACTCGAACTTGTGGTCTAATTGTTAATAAAAGTAGAAGAGAATATATTTGGCTGGCGCTGAGAGCACGCACGGGAAAACGCTTGCAAGTACTTGCAAGTAAATCACATTTGAGTTTGGTTTTGCTTATGACATTTTAGAGGTTTTGACCAATTACAAAAACCGAAACCATCGCGAAATAACTGTGAAAAACTGGTCGATTGATCTTTGTTTTTTGTAGACTCCTTATCCTCGGTGTGATAGAGCTGTGTTGGAACACGTACCCCTCTACTGTCGCCAGCTCTATTGCTCTGCACATTTGTCACGCTGTAGTGCTGGGTGGCCTGTGGCTTGCTGAGCCGTTGTTTGCGGGCAAAACAGAAGTAACAGTCGGTGAAGAACGCAAGAAGGATTAAGTTGGAAAACGTAGCGAAATGCAGATTGTGGATTCAGAAATTTGCAATAAGCAAAAATTGTAAATACCTCTTATCTTTAATGCGAACAGAAGAAAATTACATCCAGATAAAGTAATATATTCCTATTGCCCAAGTCTCGACTATTCTTACATTCTGTGCTTTTCAAGGGGAATATGGTATCAACTTTTCTTCAGAACTCCTATTTACTACAACCCCGTAATAATGAGCGGGAAACCATGAATCGCCTCCCTGCGCGAAGGACGACAGTGTGCGTGTGTCGTTTATTTCTCTCACAGGTGCGCCGAGCTGAAAATAAGATTTGTTCACAACGGCTTAATTATAAGGTTTGTATGAGAAAGAAATCGGGTTGTGTTTAAACACCGAAATCAATATTATTTCACAATTAAAATCCACTGAACTTTTTGTGTTGTTGCAGTCCTTGTTGTCTGTCTACTTCTCGGGTCGATCTGTGTTGATTTCGGCGAGTGACACCGATCTTAAAAACCAACCCGATTTCTTCCTCATACAAAACCTTATAATTAAGGCTGTTGTAAACATGACACTTGCCGCTTGCTCATTTTGATCTTGGAGATCCTGCGTTTCTCTTAACAAAAAAAAAAAACAAAACAAAGAAAAAAAAACAGCCTGGGAAGTTTACGAATTTTCATGTAAGAGATTGTTTTATGATTCACCCAAGTTTCAATTGTCCACCAATCAGTACTCTTAATATTATGCAAACGCAATGTTTTCCGTGCTTTTTTTTATTGGTTTTGTGATGTGAATAACCTCTTATTGTGACACGAAACGTCAGGAGTTGGAATTTTCTTTACCTTGTCTGAACCCGGCCTTTTTTTCCTTATTTTCTTCCAAGTATCCGTGGACATGAAGAGCGTTATTCTGAGACCACTGCACCCGGCTGGAATTTAGCTTCAAACTTCCACCCACAACATTGTAACCGATAGAACAACGAGTAGGTTTTCATTGTTCGCTTTTTCTGTGATGCACAGAACTTTTAATGCAACGGTCCGTTTCGGTCATTTCCTCACTAAATTAGTAAAAATGTTGTCTTGCGTTGTGGCGAAATTGCTAAATTGTCGCTGCATTTCGTAAGTATCTGCAAAATTACAATGGCGGACATGCAGTTCGAACTCGTGCCAAGCTACTCAAACAATCTGATTTGTGAAAACTCCATCAAAATTGGTCATTGATAGTCAAATACCTTTGTTGATAAATAAAAATATATGTCAGTCCACCGGTAAATCAAACAACGAGAATTACTTTTTTTTTTCGCAAATTGTGGAAATTGTCTGCAGCGCCCAAAAGAAAGGCGTGTTCCTCGAGTTGTGTTCAAGCTCTTGCAGAACTAACTTGAATTTTACCTTAGTTTGTGGTAAGGTAAACAAAAAATTGACCATTGTTCTCTTAATGTGCATGAGGAACAATTTAACCGCAATGTCAAGCTGCAGACAAGCAGGGATATTTGAATTTCGAACATGTTAGCCAACCGGTCAACACGTTTTAAATCATCCGGTCAGCTAAAACCAGGGTTTCCTCTTGCAAATCGAACACACAACACAGTCAGCTCGTTGCAGTGAACGGCTTGCTTTCGGAGAGACTGCTTTTGAGCACGTTCAAAGAAATGTAAGTATTTTTAAGTTATTCAATTGACCTTTTCAAAATGTCCTGTAAACGTGACATAAGAGGTGTCTAACAGTTCTTTTCACAAAGGAGCGGGCGCCTCAATCAATAAGAGTTGGTCGACGCATGATATGGTTGCATCGCATATCTGATCGATTTCCGTGCGGAAAGATCTAGTTTGAATCTCGCAGAAGTAACAAATTGGAGTAACAAATTGGTGTTCTTGTTACGGAGCGGTTTAAAACAAATTAGTGACATAATTGTTTTTCAGGGCAGTTCCTTTCTTGCAGCTGTTATTTGCATAGCTTCTTTTAAAATGAAGTAGAAAGTAGTCAACGATTTTGGACAACGGCCGGCCGAAATTGAATCTAAAGCAAAAACTACATTCTAGACTTCTCTTTCAGGCCATTGAAACTACCATAAGCATTACAATTTTTTTTTTGCAATATTCGTTTGAACTAGTCTATCTGGTAGAACAGATTGCATTCAATATTTGTTAATTTTCAATCTCATGATTCCGTGTCAACGTTTAATTAAAAATTAGGTGGTTAATCAGATCTTTCTTCGGTCGAGCCTAGTTAACTGTTTTAATTTTGAAAATGAGTGTGAGACTGGACTCATAAGTTCTTAAACAATGTTCTCCTTTGAAAATTTATGATTTCCGTTGGAAATTTAGCTGTGGAGCTATCGACACTACATTGATTTTAAAGGCAACAGTGTCATGATGATCGACTCCTGTGAGGCAAGTAATCTGACAGGTGTAAAATCACTTTTAAAACTCGGTACCCAGACAGAAATATTCTCAGGCTTCAATAACCAAGGTACACATGCAAATCCGTCAAAGCTATACTCATCGCGAACCAGAGTTGATTTTATTTCCGTGGTTACGTAAACGCGCACGCGAACTGCGCAAGTAAAGAACGTTTGTTTTTTTAGCGGGAATACTTTCTTGAACACTCTCGATGTTTTGCGTTAAACGCCGTAAGAGTTTGACAAAGAGATTTATTGCGGAAAGTAAATTAAAATTTTCACGACGGTAGACAGGTTTATGCTTGTTTGAAAGACTAAAAAAAACGTTCCCGGAGAGAGAGTGCTCAAGCCTCCTTTAGCTTTGTGTCCTCAAAACTGAAATGACTAGAACGTCATCTTCATCTCATGTGAATCCGGAAAGTAAAAGAAAACAATTACCCTTACTCTATTTTGTTCACAGATGAAGTTCGCAGGCTTGTTCACAGCACTAGCATTGTTGCAAATACTTTTGTCTCACTGTGAACCAGTCGGTGCGCAAGGAGGACAGAAGACCCAAGTTCTGAGCATGTGCAAATCGCGATTCTCCGATTGTCAGTTGAGGTTCAAGCACGACTTCAAAGCTGGGGCCAAATGCTGTGGGAGAGCTTGGACGGTGAGTTGGAGAGATCGAGGATATTGAAATATCGCTGATGCGTTTAGAAACGGAGCTTTGTTTTAGTTCCTCTTATCTCGGCAGCACCCAACTCAGGTTTTGGTTTCACTTGCACTGAACGGGCTGTCGTTCACCCACAGACAAGACGGAACAAGTAAAAGCATCCTGCTTGTTTTAGAATTGTCTCAAGGTTTCTGTCAAGACTTTTGAGAAAACGTTGCTGACACCACCTACTATCTCAAAGGACACTGACACTTTACAGCTTTGCTGCCAAGAGTCCTAAGATAGAACCACCTTGTACAGCAAAACGAAATTACTTGAAAGGTTTTTTTTTTCTCTTTCTCTCTAGAGAGTTACGCGAGTATATCCGCGTATGACCTTGAGAACACTCGAATTACCACCATGTTTACGCCCTTTTTGATAAGTAGTTTTTACAGTCACATTTCATCTTGCTGCACAGCAATTTTCACAGGCAGGAACACTTTCCCGGCAGTTAGCTTTTCCTCCGTTCAAGAAGTTAGAATTCTCTTTGCGGAGATATTCAACAAGCAGAAGGTCTGTTCTCGGCACGCCGCGGCAAAGCACAGGCTAATGCAATCATGGGTAACACATTTTCTCTGTCTGTTGCTTATGTAAGTCATTGTGTTGTCTTTCAGGTTTGCCAGCTTCACCGATCTTCTTGTCTGAGCATCTGCTATCCTGAATACAGAAGCTGCATGTGCGCTTTTGCTTTCGCTTTTTATTGCTGAGCATCGCTCAGCAAGCCGAGATGATAGCAAGTTAACGCAATGTCAAGATTTTTTGTTTATTGTATTTGCAGTATAATGTAGCATTCACGTTTACATGGAAGTAGTTAGAACAAAACATTTTATGCTGAAAGGATTTGAATTGGGTACAACATTGTGTTAGCCGATTGGTCTATTTTCGAATGTCACAATGGTCGTGAAGATTCTTACTTGCTTTGCCAGTCCACCGAGCGTTTTATTTAGAACCGAGTCATCTCGAATATGAGACCTTCTGAAGCCTTTTGCTATTAAAAAGACCGTTAAAACGTTATGCCGTCAATGTAGCACCATGGATATCTAATAGCCCAGTTCACGCTCTTGAGTGCGTCATGGGTAATTAGGACAAGGTGGGGGGAAATTCAAAGGTTTGTACGGATGTTCTAAACGATGAAAAGAATTAATGATTTGCAATTTGGGGCGCTTTTATCTTACAAAACAGAACATGAGCGCTTAAAGGTGCGGTTGAATACAGGCGGAGAGAATAGCTATTGTAGAAATTATTTTATTAAACAAAGTTTCTGTCATACATTTCCTGTAATTGGGAAGGCAGAGAATTAAAGAAAATGTATAGAGAAAAAACAGCAATATTTAGGAATTCAAAAGAATAAATATCAAGTCCAAATCATCTCAGCTGTAAACTTGAACTTTCATGTTTGGTTTATGAACGCGAAAGTCCAGAAAGTAGAGTCCTGAACAATTTCTTTTGCTTTGAATTTCCGTACAAACCTTTGAATTTCCCGCCATGTTGCCCTGATTACCCATGATGAACTCAAGAGCATGAACTGGTCTATCAAAGGTCAGGGAAGTGGAAGTTCACGTTACGTCATCGCCGCCATGTTGGTTGACGAAAGCAATAGATCTCTCGTTAGCTCCTTTTGTTCGTGGTCCAGCATTTTCACATTCCATTATCGTTATCTGTCTCCAGAGATTGGTTGCACACCACCTATGGAAACCGTTAACAATGTGAATTTTCGATCGCGTATACGTGGATTTTAACGCACAAAATCCAGTCACCAGATGAAAGTTTCAGGTAATTAAACAATATGCATCTGCATGCACGATGTCGCAATTTTCTCGGTTTCGATAAATCGGAAAGATTTCCGAACAGCTCCCTACATTAATTATACATGCATATTTCTACCAACCCTTTTCCAAAAAGAAGGAGCGAGAATAGAGTTTTGCAAGGAATATGCATGCATGATGAAGCAGGAACCTGTACGGAAATCTTGCCGATAAATCTATCATGCCTTTCAACGCCGACTGTTTCCACACTTTTCAGCGCAGATTGCCGCGAATTTTACAGTACAGGGAGCACGTGCTATACCCCCTCGATATGTACCCATAAGAATCAAGCAAAAGTAATAAAATTATCCACTGGTCTCGAAAGTAGAACGGTCCAAAAGTCGACGAGAGGTGCGCTAACTAGAAAGACACCAGGAAAACCATGAAGACATTCTCTGCAACCTTGCTTTAATCTCACACAAAATTCGCCCTTTTCGTCAGCTAAGTACGCGTCAAGTGCAAAGCCAGCAACACACTACGCGATTTTGATCGCCAGCGAAAATCACTCACCAGCGAATTCGTCGCTGCGTGGTATGGGCGCACCTGGCGATTTTATACACTGATCCCACTCCACTTTTGTTCTCTCTTGAATTAGAGAACAAAATTTCATACACAAGCATTTTAGGAAAAGTAGAAAAAGAGTGCCATGGTTACTGCGAAAGTTCGTTCTTCTTTATTTACTATGCAAAGTTCATTTGCCAAAAGGTCTCCACAAAAATAATACGACATCCCAGCGGTAATGACCCGACATCCCGAAGAAGTCACATCAAATTGAAGATGAGAGTATCGGTGTATCACGGGTCAGGGAACGGGCTCAATTAAACTGTCGGGCGATATATTAGATATGACTTCAGCATAACACTAATCCACTGATATATACAATATTTCCTTACATAAAATATTGGAATGGCTCTTTGAAACAGCATCCCCACTTAGCTCGTAACGAGTCCTTAGTACATTTTTTTTCACGTTCTCGCATCTTCTGCAGAGAAATACGTTTTAAATTTTGCGCATGCTAGTGAGCCTTGGAGGATAACAAGATAATAATTTATCGCCTATTATTCATAAATAAAGCTCTGGGATCGACGACACTTAAGGTGTTACTAAATCAGTCGAGTTAAGTGTATCTGTTACGTTTTCGCTTTTAGCTATCAGATCAAACCGCAAAATCTATTCTACCACAAGGATTCCCTTTTCGCTCTTATGAACATGCTACAGGACCTTGCGCTACTTGATAAGGCGCACGAGAGCAATAACGCGCGTCTGAGCTGGGGTAAATATTTTTTACTGCACAAATTTTTAGTCTTAAGACTACTTCATATTCCCTTTCCTTCTATTTTTGAGCCACCCCTCCCCCTCATAGTTCTTGACTCAAAAATTATCAGTCTTTTGTTGACGTTCCCAAGAGCCGCTGTTGTTTGTTTTCTTTTTTACCCCGAGGGTTACACTTTGTGTTGTAATGCTGTTGCTTTAGCTTTGATGTGGGTATTTGAAATCGTCAATTGGGACCACAGTTTCCTTGATGCTCTGCGGAGAAACCCATTTCATGATGTAATGCGAGCCTCCAGCTTTGTCGTTTGTGCCTGAAAAGAGAATATTAGAGCGGTTTGCAGTTACGTATTAGAAAATTTTTTGTCCATTGTTTCAGTTGTGCATTACTGCACTTTGTGGATTGGCTAAAAGATCTCGAGCTACGTTTTTAGCCAATCAGAGGAAAAATCAAAACGACTGACACACGCACTTTCCCGCGCTTACAACATGCTACGTTTCTTTGGTTCAGCTCCTGATTGGTTTCTTCGATTTTGTGTGCCTGTTTCGATCTGCTGTGATTGGCTAAACTAACAGGCTATGTCCGAGTACAGTAAAACCTCCTTTTCAAGTGAATGAAAACTAATTTTAGCAGTTGGACTCGCTTTGAAGGAAAGAGGCTCAGTTTTCGCACAGTTGCCAAGTGCAGGAAAAAAAAAAAGAAAAGTGCCCCAACAAACACAAGACCTTGCGCAGTTGCGCAAATCGGTGCCACGGAGGGAAAACGTTAAGATGCGGCACGCGCGGGAAAACACGTTTTGCATCAAGCACGTAGGAAAGCCGCCCCGTGCGACGCGCAGAAACACAAGTCGCTTGAGGATGTAACAGGAAACCATTACTACAAAGCGAACCAAAACACCGACCTGACAGCCGCGCCCCTCCAAATGGCTGTTGCCCCACAACTGCTCCAGTTGATTTATCGTTGATGTAGAAGTTACCCGAAGCATCTTTAAGGATGTCAGAGGCTTCCTGAATGAAACGTCTGTAAGAAAATTTAATACAGAGATTAAGTCCGACAGAAACTGTTTTGAGGCGAAAACTATCGGTAAGCCTTCACTTAAAGTAAATCACTTATCTCGCAAATGCTTACCTGTCTTTAGCGAAAACGGCTCCAGTTAAACCGAATGGAGAAGTTTTATCCACCTGTGAATATTAGCACATTAAGGGCATTAACGCTACGAGCCAATCCCAATTCGGTCAGCGCAAAAAGTTGTTAAGGGTGAAGCAGTACAGCGCGTGCAAAGTCAAATTTGACACGAGGCACGAGGGACGTCTTTAAAACGAGGCATGAGAAAGCGCAACTTTTGCCCTTCCTGCGCGTTCAGTTGCAAGGTGATCAAGATACATTTCCTGGAAGATAAATACCTCCAATATGACTACAAACTAACCAAGTCAAGCGTCTCCCTGTACTTCTCATCCGGGTAAACGTAAACAGTCAACACAGGTCCAAAAATTTCCTGGACAAGAAAACAAAAACAAAAACAAAAAAAGAGACTTAAAATTTCGCATTGCATAAATGCCTGGAAATTGTCGAAGTAGCCACAATCCAATTTACCTCGTTCATGAGTTTGTCTTGAGGATTCTTTGTTTCAATGATGGTTGGTTCAACGAAGTATCCCACGCTGCAATAAACGCCAAGTGAACAGTCACTGCTAGCCTGCCTGCAGCCGCCCCCTTCCCTCAGGAAAAGATAAAGGTACATATACACTCCATTTCCGGATTCGTTCCCGAGCGGAGGGAACAGCTCATATGGCGAAAGGATGGAAACTGTGACAAACTATTTCGCGAACAAACTTGCGTTTAGACTCCTTTGAGCTATCCCATGGAAAGATTTTTCGAGATGACTCCGGCCTACCCCAATAGCCCATCCATGTACGTTATATTCCGCCCTTGGTACCACCATGCAGAAAAAGATTTAACAGAAAATGAGGGTTCTGTAATCCTTAGCGTGATTTCTGCTTACGCACTGATTCAGCAGAGACTTTACCTGTCGTCACATTTTCCTCCAGCTAAAATACTGAGATCGGGGCTGTCCTTGGCGTGATCAATGTAACTCTTAATTCTTTTGTAAGCCTGAAAACAACAAAGCAGAAAAGGTCAAGTCCCACCCATTCACTGGACATGCAACAAATTGATGTCAAGTGAAAAGAAACTATCAATGCATTGATGTACCTTCTGATCCGTGACCGCTGAAATAAATGTATCATAGTCATCCGGCTGGAAAAGAAAAATTGCCAGATAGAAAAATCACATTATGCTGCAATTAAATTCATTTCAATTCAATTCAAGGCGGAGTATGAATTTCCTATGCTGTTGCTGTTTTTTTACAAATTTCATAGAAACACGGTATTAAGTGTTTTTTCACTCTTATTTGGAGAGCGTTTTTAAATTAGCATTCAGTTTACATACCGATCCCAACTTTAACTCTTTCTGCTTCTCGATGAGGCTTTCTCTAACCTTCAACCGGGGAAAATTAGACAGTAAAAGTACAGTACAATTCAACTTGACAAGACAATTCCATTGTTAAACTATTCATAAACTTGATTCTTGCTGTTGTGCAGAGGTGGTGTACGTGCAAGTCAGCAATCCATAGGTGCAGTAAAGCGCCCAACATTAGCCTCATAGGAAATCTCCTCAATTCCAACACTCAACACGACATTTGGATTGAGTTTGTTGTTCTTTCCTCCGCTATAAGAGGTTTTTCTGCAGGTACTCTTGTTTCCTCCCTCTCATTACCAACCAACAGTTGAAATGCTTTAATTTGATTTCTAGCGTTCTTGTAAAGCACATAAATTTGATTATATTGCTATGCACATTTGCATTCTAGATATTAAGATTATCAATACCAGTTTAAAGAACTCATGGTAGAATCCTCACCTTTCCCCACATTGATTCTGGAACGTATAGTCGTGAGCAGGCTGAGCATTTCTGTCCTGAATAACCAAATGCACCTCTGATGGTGCTGTTAACAGCTGTGTCTGATAGGAAAAAAAAAACAGGAAAACAGTAAATTTCATGGCATGTGCACTGTCCAAGAACAAGTCAACACAAGGACCACTAATACAACTTGGAACAGGAACAAACCTTACCAACATCCGCAGATGTGTGAATGAAGTGAAAATTCTTTCCACCACATTCTGCAAACAAACATGGCAAAACAAGGTGAGCCACACCAGAAGCATATGACCAAACTGCAATAAAAGTCCTTGTTCACAACAAAATAAGGATGAGATAAATATTCTAATGATGATAATGATGATAATGACAACGATGATGACAATGACGACAAAAACATCACATTGTACAAACCTCCAGCAAGTCTTGGGAAGGTTCTGTAGAATATTAAAATAAAGAAAACTGAGAAAGTCAAAAGAACTCTTTGAAAGTATGATAGAAATCAATAGAAAAGAATTTTGTGTCACTTGCCGGTAAACATCCAGATTCTCTGAAACTTTCCTCCAGATATACGTGAAAGTCCTGTGCAAGGAAAAAGGTGTGGAAGCCTAAGTTATCGGTAGATGACTAATTTTAAAGACATTTGTATCAACCAGTGTGAGTTCTAGATCTCGAGACCTTTCTCGCGGGCTATACTAGTAAAAAACTGCAATGGTGAAATTTTCAGAAATTGCAGGTCTGGTATTTTTAATTAAGAAGCATACTCCTGGCAAAAGTTCTAATCTAAGCAAGTGAAGTGGAAATTGGAAATTATAATCAGTCAAAACCTACTGCTAATAACTTACTCAACACTGCCGGTAAAGTTGATACCAGCTAGATGAGGCGACTTTGTTACAGTGTCACCGAAGGTCTTTCCAGCTGCCGGGAGAAAGTTCACCACACCTGCAGAAAGTACATGCAAATGCTGATTCAGTCTACACTTAATGAGCAGTAGCAGTAATGCCTTTGTAGGCCTAATGTTTTGTAGGCAATCATCGCACATCCAAACCCCCAATCAAAGAACGCAAAGATCAAGTCACCTGCGGACCCTACCCATACATAAGAAGAAGAATCAGAAGTCTTTGGGTGCAGCATACAACTTTAGTTAGCAAATCCGAGATGTCAGCTAATGTGGAGCATGTCCTGATACACTGTAGCTGACCTTTCCAGCGCACAATATTATTTTATTATCACAGATAGACGAGAGCAATTGAGTTTAGAGCAACTGGTTAGAATCTGCTAAGACAACGGATGTGATTGTTACCATCTGGGACACCAGCTTCCTGAAATATCTTTTGCAGCAGGTAGCAAGACAGGGTTGCAGTGGATGCTGGTTTCCAAAGCACAACATTGCCAACAATAGCAGGAGTTCCCGCCAAGTTTCCACCAATGGCTGTGAAGTTGAAAGGAGTTATGGCGGCAACGAAACCCTGACAAAAAATACGGCAATCGTACTATCATTATAAGTTGAGTAAGGCACCAAGGAAATTTGGTGATAAAGTTTTGACATTCGAATTACCATGTTGTCCAGGGCAACTTGCTGTTTCTAACAGTAACTTTCCAGGCTTTGATCTCATATAAAATAATATGACATCAAAGCCTGACATTTTTGACCACCTCCTTGCATTAAAGTGTATTCTACCTTCACTTGACGCTCAATAATTGAAAGAAATCATGGGGTTGAGGCTTTGCGTTAAGGCAGAAGTGCATCAAACCTGTGACAATTTTGGTATGCTTTATTGCTGAATGATGTCAAAGTCTGAAAAGTTACCTTTGGAAATGTAGCAAGTTGCGTTTGGCAACATGGTAACTTTATCGCTGAAGTTCCTTGGTGCCTTGCTCAACTAAAAATCGGTGATATTTTGGATGAGTATGCTGCTATTGCAACAGCTCTAAGGACTGTTTCAGAATACAATGGACTAAAACAAAAACAATTAATTTTAACCCTTAACACAACAGAATTGCATCCTATACTGATCCAATGAAATTACAGGTTGTAAATAGCTGAGTGGTATCTCCATATTTTTCACTAATTCCTTTGTGACAGTTCCTTTTTGCTTAAATTTCACTTTATTCCTGGGTGCTCTCCAGATTGAACTTGCAATGTTTGATCAATGAACTTACCTCCAGTCCTCTGTAGATAACTCTGTTGATTACACCCCAAGGTTGGTGAAGTTCTGGGCCTTGATGCAGTTCCTAAAATTCAAATCAGATTCAATTCCTTCATCCTCTGGATGATGCAACAAGAGACAGAGTCACTTATGATCAGATTACAGTGGGAAGTACAACTTTCTTGTACCTTGGCATAATGGATTCCAAATCTGTAAAAGTCTGCTAACTCTTGCACACAGTCAATATCTGCCTCAAAGGCGGTCTTCCCCTGAAAATGATAATGTTGAAAGAGAAAAAGGAAACTCACAGCAACTGCAACTCATCATAAATTATGTCAGTGAAGAAGAACTAAGATGTAGACGTGCTAAAAATGAACAAAAAAGTAAACACCGTATTCTAACCTGTCCCACCATGGTTGCTGCTAATGATTGAATTCTGTATTTTCCAGTGATTAAATCTGCCACCTTTTGGAAAACAGCAGCCCTGTAATATACAATAAAAAAGGAAAACAACACTTAAATGGGATTGAAGGCAGCATGGTCAACTGCTTTGGGCACTGGATGTGAAACGCAAAGGTCCCAGAGAGCTGGAGTTGTTCTGAGTACTTGCTGGTTCAATTCCATGACCACTCTTGTACATGCGGTAGTCCATAATGCTCTGCCCCCTGCCAGATCAGATTCCTAACTCTTATATAAATTATTACACATGAACTTCATTCATTCGATGAGTTATTTTGCTGCCCCCAGAATATAATGCGACTTAGGGGCAGTGGTATTCATTTAGTATGGATATTGCATATTAATTTTTTACCTTATCTATGAAAACGAAAATATCAAAACTTTATGTTGTCTCCCACAACAGTCAAATATTCAAGGTAAAGAGACAAATGAAAGAACTGAATAATCACTCATTGATTCACCTTCATTTTTATTAAGAGTACAAAAGGAAGTGGTTGTTTCGAGATGGTGTAGGGTCCTCTGCTTTCCGTTGAAGGCTCTGACCGACCTGATGCAGCAAGCAAGCAATGATCTCAAGCCTTTGTTTACTTACCTTTGTTCAATTGGTGTTCTCTCCCATTCCTTTCTGGCAGCCATCGCACTGTCAATTGCCTCCATAACAACTTCCTAACATAATAAATGTCATAATTTGAATAAACGTTTGTTTAGAATGAACATCCTCAATTATATTTTCAATTGGGAAAAAATATTTCAAATGATACTGTAAATTGAAACACAGGCACCAAAAAAGACCTTGTTGATCAACAACTTATTACCACATACCTCAGTAGCCATATGGTACTTGGCAACCTTTAGTGAGTGGTTGTAAGGCTACAAATTAAGACAAAAGCGATTGATAACTTAATTAGCTACAACATAAAAAAAGTCATAACAATCATTCTACTGCATATGAATGAAATAAAGATACAAAGCTAATTTAATAATATCTAAGTAACAAAAACAACAACAGCAACCATCTTTATTCATTACAAGTATATACTATATATAATAATTACAATATAACACTCCCCAGTTCCACCTGCATAATTTGCTTAGCTAACCTAATTGAGGCAGCAGATTCGATCACATACAAATAATTGAACTAAAGAAAAGTATTGAAATTGTTTAATAGACAGTTCCAGCTGACAGTCTTACCGCTACATGATATTCAGTATTTCCAGTGTAAATTTCTTTTCCACCAACAATGCAGGGAATTTCCACAGTTTCATTCTGAACTCTTTGGATTTCTGATTTTAACTTCTGCAGGACTTCGGTATTTTTGTCCAGGTTTGTTGGTGGTTCATTGGGAGGCAAAGAAATGCTTCTTGTGCCAAGTATTCTAATAGAAAAGTTCAAAGAATCTTTTGTCTGTTGATGATGGTTAGACCAATACTTACAGATCACAGATTACAACTGAACAGTAATTTGAAGTAATAAAGCAAATATATTGGTAAGAGTACAACAAAATTCTTTCAACAATGGACTGGCCACTACTACAAATTATACCGGTTCAACTACATCAATAATTATCGAAGGGCTCTAGCACACATCACTCTAAGTAACTTGAGGGAATGTTTCCTTATTTGTCAAATTCCAGCCAAGTTCTACCCCATAAATGGTCATAGGTTTTGAGCTGAACTGCCACAAGTCATGTGCCAAAAAAAATGAGGGCAACATGCCAAAAAGTGACAGAAACTAGGGCAATAGAAAGAAGACAGGGGAGAAGATTCTCTGTTGGGATGGAGATCCATCCCTTTCCATCCTAATTGCCTTCCGATTTTTGCATAAAGTTCAGACAGCAGAACCCTCATGCCGGCAATTTCCTAAATTTTGGCTGCAATTAGACAAAACTGACAAAAGCACCCACCCAAACGTAACTTGGGACGTTTTCTTGCTTCAATAATTAATTAAATGCTAAATATGCACAGTAGACTACACCCAAACAAACTAAAGATAATTGTGAAAATGAAAATTCAAAGAAATAAAATAAAACCTATAAATAGAACATTCAAAGACAAGTGGCAGCAAAAAACCACCCTAAATCACTCAAAAAGTACTTGGTTTTGTGCTATTAGAAGCAAGATAATTATACATGGCTAGGCGGGTTTCCTTCCACAGGATCTCGTGATCATATGGAACTGGGGCGTATCGGAAGGGCATCGGAAGTAGAATTGTATGGCATAAAATGAATTTGGAGACCTATACAAAGTATTGAACACATCTAAAGCTAAGGTAACAAAGAAACATCTTTATAACTTCACTTGCAACATATTTTGCCGGCGTTCCCGGCCGGCCCAAGTCCCGGGTTTAATTTATCGCTTGGTGACTTTACATTCTCAGGTCTGTTACATGATATCATTTAGTCACAAACAAGAAACTCTTCATAAGCTTACAATGATCAGTACATTACAGTATCAGGCCAGTTGAGTGTATTACGTAAGGGGATTAAGCATCAAAGTCTTGTTTGTACGACTTCGTGCCGGTAACTTGTCAGGCATACCTGCCCTCACAAACAAGATCTTTGAGCAAGGAACGGCCAAAACATACCTCAGAGCTGGACTCCTGACAGCTGTACGCACTAGTAACATGCTGAATTCGTAGTTACGAAGCAGATGAACATTAAAACTGCACAATCCCTGCCACGATTCACGTTTACCCCTCGTGGTTTTTCAGGAAATCGCCATCTTCAGACAGGCCGTCATGCAGTTATCCAAATATGGTATAAAAGGAGGCGTGAACTTAATATTAGCCAATCAGCGCTTGAGATCCTGCATCAAATCTCAGAGCAAAAGCCCGCAATTTTAAAAAGAAGTTTCCAGCGGTGTTTCAAAATGGCGGAATCAGAGGAAGCGGAAGAAGTTATCGATTACTACGCTATTTTGAACGTCAGAAAAGAGGTAAAATGCCCTCATAGGATAAAGAAAGCTAAGAGAAATACTTTAACAGGAATAAGAAATAATCTAATTTCATTTCAGGCCAATGAAAATGAGATCAAAGCTGCTTACAGACGGATGTGCATGTTGTATCACCCTGATAAACATCAAGATCCGGCCAAAAAGAAAGTAAGTTTGTTTACAGTACTATGATTTAACTCTGAATTTTTGGTTCCAGGTTGAATTTTGTTTATTCTTATAAAAAATTCCATTGCTGTAGGACAAACTGTTGTCTATAGGGCACGAGTTGCTAGTCAGGTTAAATTAAATTAACAACCGTTTAATCCGTAGTCATTAACTTATTAATGAACAGTATCGCCTCTTCCTCCGTTCAACATGATTGGTTTTGTTTTGTATTCTTAAGTTTGGTTTATTAGTACCCGCTATAAATTACGATTGTTGATATATGTGAAGTTTCAATTTTTTTAAAGGAGCTTTGACAATTTACGCTATAATTTATATTTAAAATCTTACTAATTTAATTTTTTATTGTTTGACTTTCGTTGCTGTCACAGAGTGCTGAAGAGCTGTTCAGTAAAATTCAAAAAGCGTATGAAGGTACAACTACTATACTGCACATCTATTAGCCCAGATTCAATACATGGGCTTTCAGGACAAATTATATCAACATTCTTTCATTCTGAAGTCTCCCTTGAGAATTTGACACATTGAAAACCAAGAAGACCAAGCTTTGAAACTTAATAACAACATATCAAACTTATCCTATTGACTGTTTCCTGTTTTTTAAATAGCGAAATGATTTAATCAGGGTTTTCCTTTTCAGCCTGCAACCAGCAACTTCCGCCGCCAGTGAAGAGCTCAGTCGCCGGCAACTAAACAGGCATGCCCCCGAACCCTCTAAAAATTTGCAGCTTTGGCAGTCAAGTGGGCAATGTAGGCCCAGATTTTCTCTGCCTGCAAAAGGCCATTCACCTCCTGCTTCATTTGAAAAGGAAAACCCTGTTTAATAGTGTCATATCCAGGTCAGGACAGGTTATTTGAGTGTGTCAAATCAAAAGGGAAATGAATTAAAAAATGGCATTAACTCAATGCAAGATGCACTTTATCCAGCTTTGTGAGATAAGAGAATTATATTCATTTATTTTTATTCATTTTGCCTAGTCCTCAGTAGTCCAGAAACAAGAGGAATTTATGACATTTATGGTCAAAAAGGACTTGATGCTGGTTGGGAGGTGAGTGTCCTGTAATAACAATAATGTGGGAGAAAGGCAGTATCAACACTTGTTTAAGAAATTTGGCACAGAATCCAGATTGATGTTGTTCAGACTTCATGGGAAACTTTGCATTGTCTACCATGGGGCACCTCATCAGTGTGCATTTCTAGACACATGAGGATGAGGCTGTGTGGTCTAGTGGTTTCACTCTAACCACTAGCTGAAGTCACTCAGCTGCACTTCTGAATAGCCAAATTGTCTGCCTCCAGCCCGTTGAGATTTTCATAATTAACTGTTACTTTCATTTGTAGTATTTGTTTCATTGGTCTTGAAAAGCCCCTAATGGGGGAGTGGTCAGTGATTTATTTTTTGTATGAGCCTTTTTCACATAGATTAATGCCTTAGGAGAAAGCTACACCGTAATTACTTTATGTTATTATGAATTTACAGGTCCTGAACATTACGAAAATAATAGTTGCTGTTCATGATCAAATTTTACTCAATACGTTTTGGTTTTCATGTTAACAGGTAATTGAAAGGCGAAGAACTCCTGCTGAAGTAAGTAGTATTTCTGACATTAAAATCTGCAGATTTAAACAACATATGTTAAGTTGACTTATAATGTTTATTTTTTTCATTTTCTCCAGATTCGTGAAGAATATGAAAGACTTCAAAGAGAGCAAGAAGAGAGACGCTTACAGCAACTTACAAATCCAACAGTAAGGCATTCTAATTATTTCTTGATAGTTTTAGTATGCATATATGGGCATAGACCTCTAGATCAAATAACCATAAGGTTTGTATGCCTAGATAGAAGGTAGAAAACTTTATTATTAATAGTGTTAATACCTTTTAGACTATAATTTTCAGCGGTGAATATAAGAATTCAGTGTTATATTCACCGCGCTACCCGGTGAATATAACATTTTGGAGGCGCGTCTGCTAAGCTAAACGAGTCAGTTGTGGACATGTCTGAAATTACTCACTTGCACAAACCAGGTAAAGTACGCCCGCAGTGCACAGTTGTCTGACAGCACCACCAGGAACGACTGAAATTGATCAGTTTTATTCAGTAATTTTAAGGTAACAGGGCAAAGTCTGTGTGCACATAGTAGGGCCTGCTGCATACTATAACATCTGGGGGCAAGTTGTTCGAAGCGAGATTAGTGCTAATCCAGGTTAAATACCATGACATCCTATGGGTTTTAATTGGACTTAACCCAGGGTTAGCACTCACCCTGCTTCGAACAACCCAGCCATGAGCTAGTTTGTATAAGATACCGTGTGTAAGAGCTAGGGCCTCTATTCCAACCATAACTATGTCGCCAATCATCACTGAACTATGTTGGATTGCCTTTCTTTTCATTGTAGGGGCGTATTTCCATAGGAGTGGATGCCTCAGACTTGTTTGATGTTTATGATGAAGATTTTGATGGAAGGTGAGGTTTTAATTGAGCAAGATTTTGTCCATGTAAATCAAACGTTCATTATTCCTTCATACAATAACCCTACCTTCTTTGACATTCTGTGCATTCCTGATGTTGTTTCCTTGTATGATGGGGTTTCACTTTCTGTTAAATTATATATGTGGTTTAGGACTCTCTGTTTTTGCGATCTTTTCAGCTTTTTGCCAAACATTGAAGTGAGTTCAATGACCATCTCTCAGTCAATTGAGGTATGCATTTGCAGGCTTTTTATTGGAAGCTGGCACACATATAGTCAAAGTACAGTTGTACTTGTCTTCACTAATTTCAGAAATTGAGAAATAAATTCAGCCTAAAGAACTGTTGTCTTGAGAATAATTTGAAAACAGGGTGCAAGAACTTTTCTTAGTTCTTCAGAATGCCATGAAGTGCACCTTTGACAGTCTCATTGAGTTTCCTGGGGTAAAATGCAGCCGGACTCTGTTATAACATTAACATTGGGCAGCACTGCCTCCTCGTCTCCTTGTGAGCTTTTTACTCAACACTGAATGAGGCCTTGAATCGGGCTGCTAAAATGCTAATTATGAATATATGAACAACAGCCTTTATAAGACTCTATGCACACTCGCATTATTTTGTGTGTTTAATGGTATTGGACTGTTCTTTCCTTTAAAAGGCACCACTAACTCGAACCGACACATTGACTCTTGCGGGTTCTGTAAATATCAAGAATGGAAATGGCAGAGGAAATGTGTCAGTATCGGCAAGAAGGGTTCTGTCTCATAGAACATGGGGTTCGGTGAGTGTTGCTTTACTATTTGAGCTGATTTATGAATCATGAAATTTCATGACACTGCTGACAATTTAAGAAATTGTTAGAGCAGAAAATGATCCACTCTTATGTGCTGTATAATTACAGTGTTTCAAGAACCTGTTGTCCTAAGTCTGATAATTTGTATTCGTCATTATTGCAGGCTACCTTTGAGGCTGGAGATGGTCCTAAACTGACATTTCGGGCATTTGCCAACATGACACAAAAAAGGTATTTTTCATTGGTATTAATTCTCTTGCAAGTTGCATCTGTTAGAATTAGTGAGTCTCACTTTTTCCATCCCTTTAAGTGAAGATGCTTACATTGCTAATGATAGCTCCAGGTTGAATTGATAATAATGATAATGATGGTGATAATAATAAGGAATTCGCAGTGGCACCTCCACAGAGTGGTTATTCGTCCACTGAAAATCTGGATCAAATTGGAATGTGGAAATGTTGGTTTTTGAGAAGAGGGGAAAACCAAGTGCTCTCACCACTGTGCCGTCCCTGCTGCCCAGCTAGCTAGCTGGATAACTAACTGAGCTGGATAGCTAGCTCAGTTGTTAGAACAGCGTACATTGCAACTGCACACTCACCAATTTAATGTTCAGACAATTTTTCCTCAATCATCAGTTATTGCACTGGGGGTATAGCTTTGGGAAGCAACGGAGATGCACTTTCAACAGGAGTAAATGCCAGTGAGTATATATACCTCCTCTTCTCATTTTTTCTTTTGGTCAAATTATCCATTCCTATCCTTTCCCATTTTTCACCAAATGCTTTGCTGAATAATTATTGTTGGAGTGACAAAACCAGCCAACAGTGCAAAACTACCTCGGAAAATATACACTCACTCCAACAAATCTCTCAACCACTGGCCCGGGTGTACTCACACACAAGATATATTAAGCCCTCATAAACATGGCCTGTAAGCCCCTTGTTCATTGTCCAATGTTCAAAATAGCTCCCAAATGAACACATACTTTAATATTTCAATATAATTGTTAATCTCAAGCATAGCCACCCTCACATGTGCTTAGGTTAATCGTGGTTGATGTGGTTTTCTCCAGTGTTTGCAAGACAACTTGGGAAGCACACCATTGGCTACATTACTTACCAAGGTGGATTACAATCTTCCATGAACACTACTGTTATAAGAGAGACTGAACACAGCAAAGCACAGCTTACTGTTCAGGTAACAGCTTCAGATACAATGCCAGGAAGTCCAATGAGCTTTATTTAAGACGGCAACACTTGAAAGCAAGATACTACAAAAGGCACTGCAGTGTGGAATGGGCCCAGAATTTCTCGTCACTAACCCACTCACTCTGTTTTAGTGCCCCACCCACTTTATTTACGAATTCCAAGATTCAACCATATTGTGGCAAAGTTGTTCATTAATGACATGCTTCTTTCTGTTGCAACAATCAAATTCTTGGAATTCATCCTTGAAAGTGGGCAGAGCAGTAAAACATAGAAGGTGGGGCAGTGATACAAAATTTTGCACCCATTCCACGCTTTGATGATTTCTGTATTTACTTGTACATACAGATGAACTGACATGGCCCTCCATGATAACCTAAAATTGTGCAGTTTTTTTTATAGGAACCCTAAATGTATAACCATTTATATTTATTGTTTCTTTCAGTTGGGTATTCCAAATTCACTTGCATTAGCAACATACACAAGGAAAATTGAAAAGAACACAAAGCTAAAAGGGACCATAAAGTATGTGTGCTTTTTAAGCAGGATCTTTTTCGCATTGGTCAGTCTTACTTAACTTAACTTACTTTCACCGAAGGAAAGTTGGCAGAAAGTCAACAAAAGGGCATAGAATCTATTATATTGGCCCACTCATTTCACTTTTCATGTTCATGACTACAACTATTGTCGTTTTAGAACTGGAACATTTGGATCTCTGGTTGCATATGGATGTGAGAGACAAATCTCTGATCACAGTCAACTGGCTGCCACGATGTGTATTGGAGTACCGATTGGTGTAATTTTAAAAGTCAAGTGAGTAAACTATGTCATTCTCAATCATGCATTTTCAAAACCTATACTCAAATTATCTTTTTGCATATAGTCTCTCTTTGCAGTCCCAAAGTAAAATCACACTTCCTGTTGTTTAAAACTTAGACTGACACGTGCAAATCAAGTCTATAGCTTTCCCATCATCTTGTCAGAGGAGATTCATCCAGCAGCCATATTCTACGGCACTGTGGTCCCTTTCGTTACTTTCTGGGTGGTCAAAATGTTGATTGTCAATCCATTCCTTAAAATGGAAAAAGAGAGGTAGGTATTTTCCATCAGTATTAAAAGCTTACATTCTCTCTCCTAACCCTTTAACACCCGATGGCCACTTTAGAGATTTTACTCTGTCTAAAGCCAGGAGATTTTACTCTGTCTAAGGCCAGATGATTTTACTCGTCACTGGGGTAGCCCTTGGGGCTGAAAGGGTTAAAGATGCCCTCTCAGTAGGTTATTTCTGTGTTCACCTCGGCCTGTTTTTCTAAGTCAGTCTAAGAGTAAAGTGATTCTTATGAAAATTAATTTTCGTTCATTTGAAAAGTAGAACTTTTGCAATCTTTTCAGGATATTTGGTGGTCGGTATACCTGGTGGTCAGTCCCATTGGGGGCTGGGAGCTCAACTACTTGTCTGCCTGCTTTGTGTTCCTGTGTCGGTACTAGAATTTCCTCTTTCGGTGGGGGGAAGGGAACAGTACGAATCAGTTATGAAGTGTACTTGCGATCACCTCGTCGTCGTTTTTTCCATGGGTTGGACAATACAAAGTGTACTTTCAAATGAGATCTTAGAGTTGTGAAAGACACTGACTTGGAAATCGAAGCAGATGCAGCTAGCACTAAAAAAAAACCTTGTTACTTATTGATTTGATGTTCTTGCAGGGAGTCCGAGGCAAACAGAGAGAAATTTGCCAAGCAGATGGCCGAGAAAAAGAAGGAAGCTGGAAACTGTGTAAGTTAGGGACCAGACGCTATTTTCAGTTTCTCCACGACCTACAAAGGCCCTTGATGTTTTTATGTTTGCCGCTTTTCGTAGTTATCTGTCTCTTCCAAGTCGTGAACTTCCTGGTTAAATGCAGCTCTCATGCTCTGCATCACATTTCAAGCCTATGTGGTCAGACTGTTGTAAGTCATATGGTGAAAGTTCTCGTTACTTACAGAGGCTGTGCAAGTTTACAGTGTACTAGTGTACTAGTGATACTGTGATTAAAACGCATATAAAGCACCAAAGTTGGTTTGGTTTAATTTCGATTTTTTTCCCCCTTCGATTTTCAGATACAACTGATGCAGGAAACGTTTGAGAGAATTGTCGAGTATGAATCGTCCAGGCATGGTAAGAACAGATGCAGAAGCCAAACTTTGCCAGTACAGCTTCTAATGTTCTTTTAGATCCCCGCAAACTATTGTAAATGTTTAATAAAACAGCCATTGCTTATTCCCTACATAGTAATCAGTTGGCTGTTTACAAAGTGTGCAGGATTTAGTCTTGCATCTGATTGCTTGAAAAGTTCGCGCCAGTTTCTTTCTTTCTTTTTTTACCCAATCATAGCGCAAAGCTAAACCAAAAGAAAAGCAATCGCATCATTACTTGGGTCAGTACGCAGCTATGACAACAGCCCACGCGATTGGCTCAGAAAACAATAACCAGATCCAGTGAAATTAGAGGTTGTAAACAGCTGCGTGGTATCTGCATTACCTTTGCGACTCAAGTGAAAACTTTTCGAAACACCAACATTTACTGAGCTTGTCTTTGTGGTTTTCAGGTTTGGTTATAGTAAACGCGTGGTATGGCCATTTGGTGACTATGGGAGAAAGGTGAGACATGGGAGTACGCTGTTTACCTTGGTTTTAGGGAGAAGACATCCAAAGTGGAGCTCAACGAAAGTCTACAACAAAGTGCCTCGTTCGCCTTCCACAACAAACAACTAATCTTTGCCCCAGGATTTGTGCTATTCCCTAAACCCTTTCTTCCTGGAGTAGATATTGATGATGACGTTTGCCCTTTTTTTTAACACTTGTGCTTCATTTTAGTTCCCACGAAGCTCACAGGAGTCCCAGCAAAGTGATCGATGTTACTGTTCCTGTGCAGTGTCAAGTGAAGGATTCACGACTTTTCCTGACAGAGTCGTCCAAGGTACAAGGAAGCTTGCATAAGTAAAGTGTTTGCCGAATTTATTACAAGAACTCTTTTATGCGCTGTTACTCGAGGCAAGTTCGTCGCAACTGATGTCGCAATTATGCTGCGACACAACTCAAGTGAAACGTAGGGAGACATGTTGTTACTCCAGCTGTGCCTCTTCACAAAGCGCCGCATGCGCTAGTTAGCGAAATTTCATTGACTGATACCCCAAAACGTTAGATGCAAGTTGCAGGAAACAAATTCCATTCCGCACTGTCGTAAAATATTTAGTGCAAAGTTTGTGGCACACAGAGTATGCTACATTGAGCATTGTTTTTCTGCGTCGCAACAAAATTGTGAGGCACTTTGCAAGGAAAAAAATTACCTAATATAGGAGAGGAATCCTGAGGCTTTGAGCATTGACATTGAGAAAGCAAAAACACCGGCTTGCATCGGTATTATCGGCAATGAATTAACCGATAAAATTGCCTTACGTTTTGATTCTCATTGCAGGGCAAATGTTTGCGTGTGAAAATATTTGGCGGGCTTAAATTTGCGATATTTATTTTTGGTAACCGTCTTCCATAAATGTGATCCATTGACTCAATTTTGCGCGCTTGCAGTTTACACGACGCCTAATTTGTTTGACTTTATTTTAGAGTAACTTGAGTGGATTTTATGATCCGTGCCCCGAAGAAGAAAAAATGTTGCGAATAAGATACTTGTTCAGAGAAGCAGTACACGAGGTCACAGTTGGCGATGAAGAGCCTGTGAAAGTACCCAAACAATGTAAATATTGCTTGGAAAATTAACATACGTCTGCATGACGAGAGAAGTATACCATAGTATTTTGCTAACAGTGAGCTCCTAGTGAAATTTCAGATTAACCGCCAAACTGACTGTTTGCCCCCTGGGATTTGCTAGAAGCTCGCTATCAACTCAGTGACCTGTTGTCTAAATTGGGGAAATTTCGACCCGTCATTTCTTCGAGAGTTAGTGTCGTAGTCTTGAAAATTGCACTACGAACTGTGTGAGCCTTGGTTTGTCTTGCTTTGTTTTTTGTTTTTTGTTTCCTTGAGATCGAGGTGCAGTCGCCATTTTAGACAAGGGTCTGCGTCTGGTTTGTGTTTAATTCTTCTTTTAGCCAGGTCGACCTGATGGGGCGTTTCACCAGTTTTCTTTATTTTCTCTTTTCCAGCGCACAAAATTCTATCGAGTTAGCCGAGTTACCCCAAGAAGCGTTCATTAGTACACACGTCAATTCATTTCACGGGTGTCCGCCTATGGAGAAGAAACAAGGAATGGCAACGAAAGTTTTTAAAGCTTGCGGGTTTCAGGGCTTTAAGAAGTTGGATGGATTTTTGGCGCGATCGCAAAATGAGCTGGAAAAAATAATTGACGAGACAGACTGTTGCCAAGAGCATTCTAATGCTAACAACTCGCACTTGGACTCGTTTTGGAAAAGAGGCTGAAGTGAACTCGAAAATGACATATTTAATTTTAAAAACTTGCGACAACATTGTCAGCGTGTACACTATCTTAAATTGCCGCATCATCCTTACGGTCCTCCATGTACACGTACGTCATATATATAATACTAGTAACGATAATTTGATTAAAATCAAGGCTTTCTTGTGTCATTTACCGACAGTGACAAAAATGGTAAATACAGCTGCAATTAAAGTGTAATGATACATTAATATATTTTTTAATATAAGGTGTTCTTTAGAGTCGCTTTGAAAAGAGGCTGAAGTGAACTCCGAAATGGGCAGGAAATGGGCTATTAAACGGGAGAATGAATGGGAAAGATCTTCAACAAAGATATCGGGCCCAGGACTGATCCTATTGCTACATGGCGTTATGTCTTCACGTCCTCGCAAAGGACCTGTGTGCGTGTGGCAGGCGCTAGGAGCATCCCGCGAGGACTGGGCGCTCGCAGGTCAGAGGGATAGTTTTTCCCCACGTGCCACTTGCTAAGCTGATCATTCTGTTATTAAAATGAAGACTTCGTGTCTTCTGCATGGTACGTATTAGGAATCACAAAGGAAGTTGCGCATGCGCAGATAAATACCTAAGAGCAAAAACAGCCTAAGCGTTGTACCGTGACGATAGTCCCCCAGATTTCGGCCCGAAGATCGCTTATACCAGTCCTTGCGAGGCCCCTTGCCACTTTCGGATACCTATCCCCGATAGGCAGTAAGGGAGAGAAATGTTGGCCCCTAGACCATATGTGACAGATCCCTTTCGTACTTGCAGCTCAGTTCCTTTCTACTTTATATAATTTTTTAACCAAGAGAATTTCAACTTGTTTATTTAAAAAAGAAGGGGTTATTCAGCAGTTGTGGTTCAAAATAGCCCAAAAGTTACCCAAAAAGTGCTAGTTTTCCGAAAAGTTGCTAGAAGTTGCTCCCTGACAAAAAAGTTGCTCAAAATCCTTAAAGTTGCTAAAAAGTTGCCGAGCAGAATCTGGAAAGGCCTACAAAGCATATGGTAATGAAGTTTATCGGTACTGAATGTACACACGGACTTGGCGCATGCGCATGTGCTATTTAGCATAACGCTTGGGAGCTTGCGAAGAATGTGTTCTTTTCATGCCTGCTTACATGCAGTAGTAAAACAACTGATCAACAATGGCGGACGGTGATTCACGCGTGATTTGTCATGGCTATTGATATTCGTCCTTACGGAAGACTGCCCGTGCTGGCAGTTTGGTGTTTCTGGGGAACGTGTTTTTATTCATTTCTTACGTATCAAATGTACGGCGAGAGAGGGCGCAGAAACCGGGTGAGTGAGAAACTTGTCGAAAGTTTTGTCTCGTGATCTTGCGTCTACTCCTAATTGGACGTGAGACTAGAAAATGAAGATCACTGTCACAAGGCTGTTTTTCGAAGCAGTCAGCTGCGCGAGGTTCAATGTGTTCACTAATCCATATGCTATCAGTACCTGCTTCCAACTCGTAATCCCCTGCAACTATGAACACATGCTTGTAAACCCCTGATTGTCATAAACTGTCAGAGAAGCCTATTCCATTATGCCCTGCCCCTGGGCACTGCTCCAGTGTCGATTTGCCTCTGCGTCAGTTTTTGTTTTGTTTGTTTGTGTTTTGTTGCTAGAAACTGGTCAAACTTGTTGGCGATGCTTACCTTTGGCCCATTTTAACCTTGTCAGAATCGTCAATTCCCACCTTCCCATCCCCGAGGCAAAACATTAATCTCTGCACAATGATAAAGGGCAAACACATATACCAATAAAAGGACAGCTCTTGAATCACCTCTCAGCAGAATCAAACATTTGTCACTGTGTTTTGTAGAAAAAGATTGGTGTCATGCTTGGACTCGCTCCTGCTGAGGTGACACCAGAAGAGAAACAATGGGAAGCCATTCTAAATGAGACAACTTACAGTAACATGGAGAACAATAAAGAACAGACCAAACACAGATGACAGGATTTGTGAGACTTTTGTCTTCTTGCAAATGATTAACATAGGATTCATTACACATGCTAAAAAGGCAGTTTTTCATTGAGTTCATTTAGACGTAGACTTCTCGCTGGTATATTTACACAAGAAGCGCAACTCTTAGGATTCACTAGATGATACTTATCTCCAGTGAGGGTGTGTTTCATTGGCCTTTTTCTGGAATAAAAATACAAGGGTGTACTTCTGAAAGTCATACATGGTAGAATTTTGATGTTATGGAAATGCATTAGGAGATTTTCAGCATCATTTCCCGACAAAATGTTAATGGGGATATCTTCCTTAATTTACCATCAAAGAAAATCTAGAGGTTTTTCTGTTTGTTCTGATTCCAGAATAGAGTCAATAGAACACGCCCTAAGCGATTTCACAGTGAAAACTCTCTTATTTTGTCATTTGATCGTGATATTGGCAACTCAAAGAACCTGTTTCAACAAGAGTGGATTCACTCTTGGTTCCGAGATATCTGGATTTATCAGATCGGAACATTTAAAAGGACTGGATAACATCCAATTGACAATTGAACCTGTTTAAAGAAATGGAAGATGGATTTCTGAGGGAATGGTGAGCTTCTTCACAATATTTAAAAAGCATGACAAACTCAGGGTGGGTGTTCCAAATTGAACTTTTTAATGATCATATCTACTCTTTCCTTTTTTGCAAAAACATCTTCACTGCATTTTGACCTACTTTGAACAAAGAGCATCAAATAGCTACAATGAGAAAATCACTAGAGTATCTGCATAAAATATTTAAGGGTTAAAATATAGTGCTAAAAGCTCGTAAAATATCAAAACGTTTCTCATTTGATAATGTGACCCTTTAGTTGTTATTGCACATAATCTTGTTTTAGATCTTGTGGCTTAAGACTTTGAACATTGATGTCATAACAATGGTAACAATAATTACAAAATACATATCGTTGTTTTTGTATGAATATTTATATTAAGAAATTAATCTAATTAATCTACAGCCTAATGGGCTTTATCCATGCGGTGGCCATTTTGAGTCCAGAGGGACTGAAAACCTTTGTTTTGTCTCTCTGGATCTTGTTCTCAAACTTATCAACTTGAGGCTCTCATTATAAAACTTTTTTAAATTAAACCTCTCAGAAGTATGTAAAGAAAAAAACCATCAAGATTGACGTAGATGAGTTTTCCTGTGCTTTTAGCACGGTGAACGTTTTATCCCTCGCTTCATGGCGTCTGCAAATTTTGTTTTGAGTTTTGATTGGCTGATTTACATTCTTGGCTTCTCTTTGATTGGACAATAAGCCATTTCCGAGTTGACTTCATCCTCGTTTTCAAAGCGAGTCTAAGTGCGAAGTCTTTCTTTTTAAGATAAGCCTTATTCACATGCAGAATAAAACTAAGTGTCATCACAAAACTTTCGCACTAGGACGCTTTGAAAAAGAGACTGACGTAAACTCAGAAATGTCCTCTAGGTTTTGTTACGTTCATCCCAATTTGATCCCGTTTGATCTGTAGGTCACTTCAGTCTTTTCTGTCATAGTCATCGAACAGTCAACAGTGCATTGTTTTAGCATGCTTTCTCTGTTTGCATGCCGGCTTAGTTTTCGTTGTGGCTAAGGAGGTCCACGCTTCTGCGTACGGATTTCCCTGGGGTCTCTGATTCCGCTGAAGGAACTTTCGTTTTATGGTAACAGTAACTTTTTCCTTTTCATATCTTTTTACCATTCTCTCTGCTTCCAAACATGTTGCACCTTGGAAGCTTTCCCCACTAAATTCCACAACCTCGTCTCCTTTCTGCAAAAGCCCCCGTGTGCCATTTGAGGGTGAAATTTCCGCGATGAAAATTGGCAGATCACCGTACGGGGAACATATTCCCCCTCCCAACGTGAATCCCCAATCAGCGCATGCGCTGGCGCGCTGTAACTCGACCGTGATGGTTTTCTTTTCGATATAATGGCCTCTGGTCGGTTTCCGAGCCGAGGAGCCTTGATGCAGGGAAGGATTGGATGCCGAAGTTGCCGCGATGCTACGCCGAATGCGAGCCGAAGAACTCGAAGACCTCCGACCAATGGTTGCTGTTCTCGAAGGTTGGAGCAAATCCCAGGGGAGAGGAAGACGTTGCTTCGTTGTAAAGGCGGGCCACGTCGCCCTCGCATCACTTCCTTCGACGGTGCTCTGTCCTTTTTTGTGAGCGTTTAACGTTTGGGAGCGTCTCATCGTTGAGTAGCGAGGTGTGTCGTCTCGGTGATTTTTAGGCGGATCAAAGATGGTTGTTAACGGGTCGGAAGTCTTACTCCAAATAGGAATACCTCCGCCAGGATGAACAGCAAAATCTTTAGTTTCGATGCTGGAGGAGGGAATACATGTCTGTAGAGAGACGTAGAATCAGGAACCCATGGCCCGGAGTGTACAACTTCAATATGTTTGTGTCACGGCGTTTTCACAGACCGAGTTATTTTTAGATTGATTTCGCCGCGAATTCAGACTCCCACAGGACCCTTGGTTTCCCACAATCATAAGCCAATCATAAGCCTTGCATAATAAAGTGTTTGGACACGTGCAGACTGGAACTGAACTTTTCAAGGGAAAAAAACGTCTAAAAATAGCTCGGTCTGTAAGAATGCCGTAACCTAGCCCTAGTATGGGAGTTGTAAGCCCCGAGTTATGGGCTCCTCATAGAATTCATTATCCCGTTTATTTACGGTTTAGTGAAGGTGTGTTTAATAATTTGGTCTCTGGTAGAACACATGCGGTGGAGGCTAGATGGAAAACGTCACAAGCGGAGGGCGATTGCTCTGAAGGGATAAATTTCAGGAGACTTTGAGAGGTTAGCCAGTCCTAATTTTCAGTGGTTCTTTTTCACAATATATTTACCTTTTCAATTTCCTTGATATTGTCATCTCTAACCTCATTTGTAGCCTCCGGCTTTTCTTTTTGCGCTTCACCATTTCTGTCACTAGCATTATTTGTTGGCATTTTATCCCCCTCTTTCCCCGCAAAGGATGACACCCGAGAAATTCGTTTTACACGTCTGACGTGTGGACACGCCTCTTTCTTGGTGACGTGGATTACAGAAGAGAGGGATCTGGGAACGACACTTGTCTTTGCCGCCTCCTCGATGACGCTTCTTCTGTCAGGCGAGGCGATGTTCTTGTTCACTTTCTTGTTACTTTTCTTCTCGTAGCTCAAACGCTCCAAGATAGTGCGGTTGGCGTCTTTCGTTCTTGCCACCATCAACTCTACCACTGCAGGAAGAGATTTGAAGATTGACAAGGCCTCGGCATGTGTCTTGCCAGTAAGCGTTTGCCCATTGGCCTTCAATAGCTCGTCTCCAGTTCTGACTCGGCCTGATTTGGAAGCGGAGGAATTGGGCAAGACATCATTAACGTAATGGTTTTCAAGAGGTGTGTTAGCTCCGCCAACCAATACGATGCCGAGAAATCCATTCTGGGGCTTGATCAGCTGCGCACCGTGACGAAAAAGAAAGAAAAAAAAATGTTTCCGTGTCATTTTAAAAATGAACGTGTATAGCATCCACAACGGGAATCTTAACCATTACGGAACGAATGTAAAATGCTGATTTTAAGGGCGCATTTATTCCTTGGTATTGTGCAAATCAGTGGAATGACATTTCGCTCTTCCAAAAGTCCACAAAGAACTGAATATTTGGAATATTCGAAAATTACCTATTCCGGAATAGTCCAACCTCGTCCTCATGTTGAAATCCGAGAAGACCCTGGGGACGAAATTGGGAACAGGACCCAAAACATGCGCCCTAAATCACTTTCCCCAACCACCCCCCCCCCAACCATAGTTCAGTGATATTTGGAAACGCGCCGACACGCGATTGACGCGATTTCACGCCGCGCTGTCGAACTGTTTCGCACTCCAGGCCCCTTTTGAATTAAATTAACAACTCAAGACCACAGTGGCATAAATCACAATAATAGTGTAAATACGGCACGTGTTCAGGTTGTAAACAGGTGCATTTGGAATAAATAGACACGAACAAGAGAAACGAAAAAAATCCCTTAGTATTTTACTTATCCACATAATGGCTTATTACGTTCTTTCTCAAACAACGTTGTCGGAACATCTGCTGACGTGGTCCTTTAGTCTAGAACTTCCAGCACAGATACTTTACTTCCTTACAACCTCGTTCTTGGAAAGTTCGTAATTTTCATGATGTCACTAAATGAGTATCGGCTGCGCATCGACAATATGTGGAATTGGGCTCTGATTCGTCCACCTCTGTCGGACAATCGGTGATCAAGAAATTTCATCGGAAAGACCAAATCCAGATGTCTGTCTAAGAGATCTGCCAGCCTTGATTTGTAGATAGTGCACCCTTGTGAATATCCTTTTATTTTAGCTCGACATAGGAAATAGAAACTCCTTGATAAATTCAAATTCTGCTCGGTCCACGACCAGTCGTTAAGTTTCAAGCTGAGTATGTTGAATTGTGTGTACCTTGACAAATGGTTCGTCATTCAAGTAAACGGGGGTTAATTGATAACCAGCAGTTGTTTTGTAATAGGAAAAAGAAAGACATTTGCAAAAACAATTTTGATCCCAATAACAACAAATTCAACCGGTTTTCGACACACGAATAATAGAACAACAGGTCATGTGGCAAATGTAATAAACAGTTCTATCGCCCTCCGAGGAAGGAAATAATACAACGGTCGATAAGAATCTCTTTCGCTTGTTTTTGGATTTTCTGACTATTTCCTTCAGCGTTTTAGTCATTTTACAAGAGTTCTTTGGTTTTGAAACAAAAACAACCAATCTCTTGAATAAATTAGAAACCTCCAACAATGAAATCTCATTTCTCCTTCTGATATGGTTCTGTGATTTAGAAAGCAGAATATAATTTCTGAAAACAATCTCAACTATATGTTCATTTCTAGACGTTTGGTTTCTTGATTCACTGATTTATGTCAAGCGAGACATTTTCATCCGGGGAAACTGATATTAGTTTCTTTATCACAGATTTGTAAAAGATAAAAGCAAAGCCTAAGCGATTCTTTCAAAATTAGAATTTCCTTTTTGTCATCGCAATTTCGGTGTTTGAATTTTTTTCCACGGACTATCGTTGCAAATCGCGCAGCTCCCCCAAAAAGCATCTTCACGACAAGAAATCTGAAATGGTCATCCCTAAACAGGTTGACTATTTCGTGAATATTGAGTTTTCTTTTTACAACCTGTTGCTTCCGCGCCCAGTCACAATTGTGTGGTCCATACAGCTTGTTTTTATTTTGTTTAAATTGCTATCTCGTGGGCAACAGCTTCAACCAGTGAAATTTTAAACTGTATAGATTTCACGCAAAGAACGCCAAACAATTTTCTCAATATTTTCATCAGCCTTTGAATGTTTATCTTCTGTTCAGCAAACTTCTTTGAGTGAATGGCTCAAATTTCCCAGAAACGCAAGACTAATGAACTATAAACTCGATGGCCTTTCAATAGATCGCTCTAATAAATTTTTGGGTGTGGCAAAACTAAAGCTCGCGCAACTCAAAATCGTTGTACTCAAATTGTTTCGTTTTCCGTTGCGTCAAGTTTTTTTAATAGGAGAACTCTCGTCAACATCTATTTATAAGCAATTGAAATTCATTATATATAGTCCATCAAGAAGAATGAATATTTTTCTTTTAAGACGTTTGCCAAACTTATTCTCCAGAATCTTGTTTGAGCTCCTAGTCAATCTAACGAAGCTATCAAGAACAAAGTTCCACTTCGAAACTTGAAAGCGCAAGTGATGAATTGAGCTAAAGTTAAACACACCTGTATTGTGAAAATTCCTTCTTGTTCATCGTCCTCAGTTTGCTCACAGAAAGTATTGCTGTTTGGAGCTTGTCCTGCATCATTGTTTAATTTCTCATCCGCCTTAACTGGCCAATAATTTTTTAGCAGTGAGCGAGGGCTGAAACTCTCCAAATTCTTCCTCTGTGGTTTTCGTTCAAGTTGGTTGGTCACGGACCTCGGACGGTTACTTATCTCGCCCAAAACTTGCCTGTTCTTCCGCGAAATACACGGAAATGCTTTGTGATTCATCGGCTCGCCTAGAATCGGGCAGAACTCTTTTGGAAATGACTTCTTTGACTTTGAGTAGAAGTTCTCATCGTTGGCCGACGTTCTTCCCTTAAGAAAGTTGTAGGCTTTTGACAAGAAGGAGAGTGAATTTGGCGCCCTCATCGCGTTGAAGTGGATACGTAGCCGGCTGTATTTCCTAGTTTGAACTCTTGAAACCTTTCGGTATGGCTACCACAACGCTAAACGAATCGATTTCAGGATATGGCTTAAAACATTTCGCTCTATCGATTATGTCTTCCGCGAGATGATCACAGTTTGAAGTTTCATTACATCTGTTCCAAGGAGCCTCGTGTTATGTTGCTTCGCCTCCTGACAGCTAGAAATAATTAACAATGCCTTATGAATGAAAATGCAAATAAGCGCGCGAAATCACCCGTCACGCCAAAAATGAGCTGTCCGCGATACGCAATACTAGTCTACTGCCCAATTTTTTGCGCTCGACTCGCTTTGATTAATTTCATCACTATACCCCGACAATTAAGTCAAACTGGGGAATACACTGGTGTTATCTGAATATGACCAGTGCATCGAGATGTGGTACATTTACTAATCTCATTTTTAAAAGTACTTTTCACTTTTCTTTAACGTTTAGATTTCGCTGTCGGCGGCACGTGTTCAGCTTCCGAACAACAGTAAGCCACACGTCTATATTGTTTCACGTGCACACTGGCCCATGAAATGTCTTCTGCTTAATATTTTTATTTATTGCACACACGTGGTTTTTTTTTCTTGTGCTTAATTGAGTGCATTTTGCGTCAATCAATTCATGCATGAGTAAGAGCTAAAAGAACCATTTGCTGTTCTCAATGGTGCTTCCAAATTCCTCCGAATCCACGGCGCTTTCAGTTTGAAAACAACCGCTTTGAAAACGGATAAGCTCTTTTCATTGGGGATAAAAAGATTCAAAGTCACTTTGTCTCCGTTGCTTTTCAACATTATTAAAAAGGCAGCAGGTTAATTCCTCAGAAACTTTCGCATGATTATGGTAAGCCCTAGTTTCGGCTCTGTTTAAAGAGACAGAGAAATCTAGTCTTAAAATTCCCGCCGACTGTCCAGTTTGGGATGCAACATGGAGTGCCAAAAACCATGCACGAGATCACAAATTTTAAAAAATAAATATAGCCTTAAAACTGTGCTCAAACCGTCTGTACTCTGCACTCTGTTTGCCGCCAATTTAACGGCCAAATAAGCAGCTAGTGTTCTAATTGCGTGCTTGTGTTTCAGCATTTGTGCAACAGGTGTCAAAAATGTCATTGTCCCCTCTGAACGACTGATATCAAGCCACGCGAGTAAAAGAACACTGTTACGTTTTATTCCGCCTTCGATTCCATCCCCGCCAATGTAAAATTTTGTTGCTAAGGATAAAACTGAAAAGTGGCTGTTTGTTCGGTTTATAACTGAGAAAACGTATCCGTCTAGACAAGTCAGAAAGATATTTAAAAGGTCATTAGATTTTACAACTGAAAAGACTTGGCTGGTCTAGTTTACAAATAAATTCACGTACAAGTCAAAGACTCGAGAGAGACCTACCATTGAAAAGCGATACAATAACGAAACAAGTGAGCATTTGGGTGACAAATTATTTAATCCGAAGAACCCCATTAAAAAATTGTTGAAATACTCCGTGTCCGGCAGTGAGAAATTTACCCAGTTTCGAGTTACTAATAGTAACAGGGCCGTAGCGCGGCACGAAGAATTTTTAGGTAGCTTGTTGTATTTTAAAAGTAGAGTGTTTGGGGTCCAGAAAACCTCTCGGAATGTTCCATGCATCTTGAAACCAGCAGATGTTTCGCCCATCATCAGAGTCATACGGCAAAGTAAGTTCGTGGTCATTTAGATTGCTTGAAACCTCCGGAATTCGGAGGCAAAAAACTATGGGGCACGGGCACCCCCGGCCCCTCCCCTTGCTACGGCCCTGGTTAATCTACCCGATCCGGTTCACCCCTGGGGTCACTCGCGTGACTTGTTAGCCACGCCCCTGCCTCCTTGACGCAATTACCCAGAGTTCTCATGGAAACGCTAACGCAAGTCGCTTGCTTGGTGCTAAGGTTATTTGGTGCTTGGAGATCTTGTGTGCTGCTACATTTTTCCTGATTTTTGGCTTTCGAAAGAACATTTCGCTCACCATTTTGCGGAGGTCGGTGCAGTGAATTGTAGTTTGGACGTGGATAGTGGTTCTCTTTCGGTATGGCTGACGACGGCAGGAAGGATTCAATACTGAAGGGATTTAAACTGTATCTTTGTCGACTGATCGGCATGAAGTTCAAAGTAGATGTTTGCTTGTTAACTGTAAATTCGTGGCCTACGATTTGCTACATTAGGATGATTTGAATCTTTAGTAACTAGAGAGGCCCTAGTTGGGTCTCTATTTGAGCTCTGAGGAAGTCGATTTCAGTGCAATTGCAAAATGAGCTAATTTAAGACTTTAAATCGTAAAGTTTAAGTTCATCGTTGTGTAGCTACAGGTACGGTGTATGCGTTTCACTTAACCGTACAAGCAGACGCGATAATTGAGTCTGCTTGTTGCCGCTTTTTACTGTAAACGAAAAAGAGATACTCCAGAATATTACTTAAAACCGATAAATCCAAGCCTAACTTTACGCGTGTTGATGGCAAGTTGTGTAAACAAGGACTCATCGGTTTATTAACTCGATCGCGAGGGGTGTCTACTAGTAATTTCAACAATTCTCTGTGGTTGTACAGTCCGAGCTTTACGATCCAGTAGAACGAAAGCACAACTATATGTAAAATTAAAGGCTGATATGTTAAGATCATTTTCCAAGGGAATGACAGAAAATTTACTGGCATGACACGATAATTTCGGCTAGTTCATGACAGGTGGATATTTCTGACTTGTATTTTGGTTCGGTTTATTTATTCACAGTGTGAGATTTAATACACTGCCAAGCGTTTTGCGAATGAGAGATTCATATTGAAAGCAGAAAATTGACTAGACTTCATGGTTTAACAGTCCCAGATCAAACAGATAAAATATTGGAAGTTGGTGGGTTTTATCAAGGGTTGTAATAACAACTGAGTCCTATATACTGATGCATTTAGTTTGTTTTGTCTAGATCATAGCCTGAAAAATCATACTGATTGAATTTTCAGGCAGATATACACAAAAAAAACTCAGGCATGACTGAGTTGGGAAGCATTCAAGAATTTAACAGTAAAGTGCTGTGTTTTTAAGCCTAAGCCACACCACTACATGCAGATCTTTTGGTGCAAGTGTTTGTGTCATTGTGAAATCACAAACTAAGCTCATTCTTCCTGTGGTGTGCATTAAAAATATTGTACTGTCATACTCAGTACTTTTTAATAGACACAGAAAGCAATAAACAATAACTTAATAACTTTGAAGAAAAGGGAATTGACAAAATCTTGTTTTTCTAGTTCTACTTTGGCCTAAAATGTCATAGTCCAAGACAGTAGTTTAATGTGCCATTAGCTGTTTCCGACAGAAGGGGAAGTAGCTGTCGTCTTGTTTGATTATAGTAGATATATTGATAGAAATCAATTCCAGTAGTAATGCAATCTTTGATCTGTTTTCCCTGCTAGAAGTGCTGGAGATTAGATCATCCACAATAGTTATTAATGTCTGTATTATTGGAAAACTTCATTTAATCATGCTTTGATAAGCAAGCATGATGTTCTGACATGCTTGTCTGCTTATGTAGGAGGTGTGGAGAAAATTGTTTGGTCATTTGACATTATGAAAATCAAGGATTGTTGTTTAGTTTTAAGTCAAATTATCCTTCATAAAATTGTTCTTGTTATTTCTCAGGCTTAGCTTTATTCTTTCTTCACACCAGTCAGTGCATGCTGAACTAATAATGCACATGAAAGTGCATGTAGTTTGATTATTGTTCAAGTGTTTAATCCTTAATGAAGTTTTAGAAATTGGATGAATCTTAGAGATGCTGATAGTGGAAAAGTTCTGTGGCAAGGAAGCGATGACTTGTAGGATAACTGCAATTTTGTGTTTTATTTCCTCATTGATCAAATTTCACAAGTTGATATCTACTGTGGTTTCACTTTCCAGACTTGTCTTTCCGGATTGACTAGTTTGACCTCCGGCACTGTAGTTTCTGTTATTTTCCTTTCCCTTGATATCCAGTCATTTCTAATTTCAAGCATTCTTTTGTTACAGATCTGTTCCTGGAGCAGAGCATGAAGGTTAATTGCTGTAGCTATGATCCATGTTGATATAATTTCCTAGTGGCAACTTTACCTGCCTGCAAACTGCATTTTTTAAATTTTGAGTTTTTGTGTTGGGTTTGTTCACAGCAAGAGTACCCAAAAAGATATTAAAATGCAAAGCAGTGTCTAGAGAACTCAACTTCTCCTCAGAACAAGAAATGAGAAAATTCAGACTGGAACAAAAAGTTTTGTTCAAGGGAAAGTGTTTAGAAGGTAAGGGAGAAATTCTTCGAAATCCTGTTACTATCTTCCCCTATATTAGGTGAAGGCCAAAGCTTTCACAACCCTTGCAGCCTTCTTTAAAGTATTTTACAAAGGGTTTGAGGCTAAAAGAGGTTGTCTTGTGACTAGAGGGGTTGAAACAAAGACCTTCCATAGGTCAGGTATGTTTGTTCTGTACCTGATGTTTTGTTTTTTGTTTTTTGTTTTTGCAATTCATTATGAGTTTAACTAAGGTCAAATAACTTACTTTCTTTCAAGCTCATAATAATATAATTAATTTAATTATCAATGTATTATTGTTTTGTTTTTTTGTCTGACCCTTGTATTACTGCAAATTTAATTTGTTCGTTTTTTGAGGGAGCCTAATGTTATAAGCCCTATGGTTTCTTTTTAGGCTTCCTTGCCGCTAACATTCCTTTATGTGTCCTTTTGCTTCTGTATTTGTGGCAAAAATAAATTAATGAACTCAAACTCGGTGTATACCTGCCAACTTTTTCTGAGATATAGGCATGAGATTTTTATCCTGAGAGTGCTGGGATTTTTGAAGAGGACACGATCATTTCCCAAAGAAGTCTGAAGTCTTCCGAAGATGTCCGAAGTCTGCCGAAGGCGAAGTCCCAGTTTTAGGACCCATATAAACGCAAGCTCGCTCCCAGTGTTTTTCACTTCAAAAATCAGAGATTGTCATTTATTCATTGTACACATGGTTTTCGTTCCTTACATGGGTCTGAGTTAACATATTTTTGGAAATTGTGTCAAGCAAGACGGCAACAACTCACATTTTTCAATCAGGCGTGAGAAATTGGCCTGCAGGCGGCAGCCAGCGTGAGATCGAAGTTTTCAACCTGCAGGCGTGAGACTCACGCCTAAGGCATGAGAGTTGGCAGGTATATCGGTGTGGACATATTTTGTGGTTTAAAATTTTTCCTCATTCAATTTTTTAAAACCAGTTTGCCAATGTCTCACAGTCATTACCACAGTCTGGAACAATGAACCATAAAGGGAAAACCAGTTTAAAAAACTTTAAACCAAGAACAAATTTAAACCACAATGTGATGATTTATTCTGGAACTTGTCAAATATGCATGTTTTCAACTCACTTGTGCTTTCTATTAAACAACATATTTTAAACATTTGTTTACACATCGAAAGCTTACTTCACACTAGGGCCTTAAGTGTGAACTAAACCTTAGCTGCCCCATTAACATGCATGTAAAATTAAGAGTTGAGACTATACTTATAGGATTGTGGCTATCAAGCACTTTTGCTATGAGCCTCTGGCTTGGAAGATTGCACAACCACTCCCTCTGTTATTGGCATTTAATAAATTCTGTTCTGACCTTAGCTCCGTCCTTTGAGGTGTGAGAAAACTCTGTAGCCATGTTATTAGTTCATCTTCAGGTAGTTAGCGATGTTTGATACAACTCGTCTTGATGCTATTGTTTCTTGCTGCTAACTCTAGAGTGGTATTTTGATTTCGGATTTGTAATCCCATCATCAACAAACACGTGGCAGTCACTCATAGAGGCCGCTCCTGAATCACAGATGATGCCTGCAAATGTTCTAAAGTGAGTAGTATCTGATGTCAACTGGTGCGTGTGGTTAGAAATAATGTCATTAATTATTGATTGCGTATCCTTGATGAAACAAGGTACAAAATTACTGCAAGTGTACTTATTATCATGGATTTCAAAAAAAAAAGGTGAGTCCTTCACTGGTGATCATCTTGTTGCAAACACTCGATTTTGGACTCTGATAGTGGAAGTCAAGCTGGTTTATGCTACCTGAGGGCACTTCACTTAAACGAAAATCAAATCCTGTCTTGTGGCCGGTAACCAGAGTAGAGCAAGAAAACCAGGGTATTTTTATATTTCTTGAAACAACTCAAAATCAAGAATTTAAGAATTTGAGGATTTTGATATTATTTTTGTTGTCTCTTTCAGTGGCAATGTCGTGATTGAAACAAAGTTCTTCGATGGTGATCTTCTAGTCAGCACCTCAAAAGTGCGAGTTTATTACGTCTGATGTGATGTCCAATGACACTTTTCTAAATGGTGCATTGTGTACAGTACTGTTTATAGGCACATGTAGTAGACAGAATCGCTAGTTGTCTTAACTAGGATTATTGACTCTGTCCTTTTAGAAACTGAGTCCTAATGAATGTTTGATGTAGGTAAAATCGAGTCCCAGGTTAAACCTGTTTTGACATAGGCTAAACTGGTTTTACCCTAAGTTAAAACAGGTTTGACCTGTCCGACGCAATCACCCACAACACGCACACGTATGCCATGAAAGACTGCAGGCAAGGTTAGCTGTGGTGTACAGCATAACCATAGTTTATGGCAGAGCTCCAAACTTCCAAAAAACAGGATTTGTTTGGGAGTTACTATAATGACATTTCTGAGGTCAAGGAGACAGCTGTTTCATGTCTCTATGGTAACCCAAATGTTTGAGAAAATAATGAGATCCACTCTAAGGCCAATTGTGACTGGTCAGTAAGGAATCTTCCGGTGGGCAAAGCAAAATCAGAGTGAGAAATCTCAGGTAATATTGTTAATTGCAGGAAAGTTGCTCTTATTATCTTAAAAACAATAGTTAGATTTTAAGACCAATTTTACACTGTTTGGGTGATTTATTTCTATCTGTGGTGGTATTACTGCTTGCATGCAGTCATTTTGAATATTCAATAACTTCACAAGATGCTTGAAGCTAAATGTTAACACCTCTTAATTAAGGTACAACTTTTGCAAACATGGTTATAGGCACATCCAGTGCAGGCTCGTCAAAAAGATTTTAAGTAGAAGGAAAACTGAAGAAAGTAGACGGCACCATAGGGGCCTACGGGTCCCTATATTCCTTACGTTTTCCTCTATTTGTTGGTGAATTTTTTGACAAACCTGCCGGGGGGGGGGGGGGGG
>BLFK01000068.1:127313-129768 GCA_014634185.1 Astreopora myriophthalma | reverse complement strand
AACCTGTAGGCCGGGGGGCCTGGGGGGGGAATTTTGAAATCTTAAAGCTCAGAAATGTTACTTTCAGTATTCAATTTTTTATTTTTTGCTTGAAAGTGGGGCAGCTTTAGCCCCCCTCCCCTTCAGCCCCCGCCAGCTCTGCCATCCCTGAGTAAGTCGTGCAGACTCAATTATAACTAAGTTTGGGCACAGTCTGTGAATAAAATGTGTGTCTATTCAAAAATAACTATTCTACCACCATTGATGCAAGAAATCACTAGCAAAGAATGCATCAACTGAGCTTTTAGTATTATCATTTTTTATGGTTTCCTGAACATGTACTGTAAATGACAATCGTACTCTTATATATGCCCATGCATGATGAAGCTTGAAACTTTGCACATAGTTGAGGGTGCAGTTACCGGTCTGTTCTCAAAACCTTATCATGCATTTTAGCAGCCCATACAAAAAATGGTGCACATAATATCCCAAATTAACTTCATGTTAAAATGATATCCTAATGCTGCAGTTACATTGTACAAAACTCTAATTTTTTGTTTGGAAATGGGACATGGTCTTTTTTTCAGAAAGTGCACTTATAAATTTTAAAACTTCTTTCGTTTTTGCACTGATTGTACTATTTTTTTGTGTGCTAATTTGGCAAATGGGAAATCCTCTTGAGCAGGCAAGCCAATTCTGAGAGCTCATCCTTCCCTCAGAGCCTGACAGGCAAGAGGCAAAATTCTCAACATATTTTGATCTTTGAGTAATCTGGAAAACAGTTGTATTCATAGTAATGTTTATAAATGATTAAGTGTAATTCTTGGTTTGACTTGTATGGGCCAAAACAAAATTACACGTCCATGATCACACAAATGCTCTGTTTACACCATTATTATTGCATTATTATTAGGTCTGCCTGGATGCATCATAGCAGAGATTACCTTTTTCAGCCTTCCTACTCACAAACCGCATCAACAATATACCAGAATTCCTTGATATTGCATATTTACAGTTACTTGTTATGAGCATCCACTTCAAATCACACACTGCAACAATTACAGCACATTTGACACTTTTTGTTGCAACCATCACCACTGTTAAAATGTTCAAAACAAATTTAGTTTTGCTACAAAAACCTTTGAGTTTGAGGCAAGGAAAGACACTTCGAAGAAACTTTTCACCACTTTTGCATGTCGGCACGTCATTTTGTCCTTATAATATTCTTACTAGAATTTTGACAATGTGCATCTGATTAATTAAAAGTACACTTGCAAAGTTCTATGAAAATAAAAGCATATTTAACCCGGGCTAAATCATTTGAAATCAGCTGTAATAGGAGAATTAGCCCCTTTTAAGAGGTCAGTGTAATTGTCAGTAATTTCATATCATGTTTTGAAAAAGAGCTTTCAAAACGTCTTTTTAAAATCAAGCCTGTCCCTCAATTAATAGTTATTTTGTTTTGGTACATCATCAGTGCACCCAGACCTCATACCGAGAAATGACATCTGCAACTTAATTTGAAATGCAATTTTCTCACTGTTTACAGTCGACCTCACATGAATAATAGCAAATTGGCAAACGATAAATTATTGTCGAAAAGTTGCATTTTTATTGGAAATTTACTTAATTACCAGCTACTATCTAGAGCATCAAATTAAATATTTTCAGTTTTGCCACTTTGAGGTAAACAAAAAAATTTGACTGGAATATTTGTTTACATTTTTTAGAGTTAGATTTAGTACATCCATTTGATCAAAATTCTCAATTTCTTTATCTGCCAAATTTACTAGCAAGTGAGTTCATACAAGTTCATTATCATTGGCTCAAAAATGCCACAACAAAAATCCAAACTTAAGAGACAGCAGTGGTTTTAATTAAAATATTCTAAAAACATTAGGTATGAAATTTCGACGACTTATGGACATGATTTAATATACAAATGGGGCTTCGTGCCGATCAGAAAATTCGTGCCAGATTTTCCACGTTGTATAAATTAAAATCGTGGCTAGCAGAAGCATTAATATCGATGGAAATATTATCGTTAAGCTATTGTAACCGTTTAACCGCAAGATAAGCATGGGAAATCACTTTACATAATAAAAGAGTAAGCCAAGTAATTAGCTCGCTAGGTTAGTAGCCAAACGCCTAGATCTTCACTCATAGAAACGCACGAAGATTGGCTGTTTCCATTGTTTTAATTTGTGAATTCTTGGCCTGCTTGATCACTTCTGATAGTTCTGTCATAATCTGCACGCGATTAGTGAAACAAAAGAGATTAACAACAGGGAGCGAGCGATGAAAGTTTAGTTCACAGTAGGCAACACAAAATGGCCGCCACGGTTTTGACATTTGAGATCACTTTGTCTCGCTTCTTTCTCTGGATAACTTTTCATCACTTTTCACGGAATGGTACACCTTAGCTCCTATGAGCCACTTAAGATGCGTTTATTAAAATCTCTGTTTTGGAGATTGC
>BLFK01000068.1:92313-122313 GCA_014634185.1 Astreopora myriophthalma | reverse complement strand
ACACTGAGCAGTCCTGTTACAAGCGAAGAGCTCAGCTCGCGATATTGGAAATGGCCTTTGTTTCCTTTGCTGCTAAAGGTGCGCGTTTCAAAACCTACTCATACTTAAAGTAGCAATCCTTTTAATTAGTTTAAAGGCATTGTGCGCAACAATGAAAGTTGGTTTACATTCGTCCACGGCGGCTTAATGGCCGGCAGGAAGTTCTAAAATTGCAACGAAGTGCCTCATTCCCGCGAGCTAGTGAAAGTTAAGTTAAAGAGTGTAAAATTCCATGAAAACAAGGTCTGAGGCCTTGAACGTTTGACAAAAGTCCATTATAGGGCTATTAGACCTCGTTTACATGGAATTTTACGCTCTGTAAATTTGGTCATCTTTTTGCTCGTTTCGGGCGAAATGGTAAGGTTAACCCCTTAGCAAAATGCCGAAAATAGCCGATTTCACTGCCTTCGCGTTTATGGCCAGAACATTTCCTCTAAGGCTCTCAAAGGTGCCCTTTTCGCCTCAAATTAAACTGGAGGCATTAAACGTTTGAGAAAAGTTCATTATGGGGCGATTAGACCTCGTTTGCATGGAACTCCCTGGTAATTTCCTTCGCTGGTTTTCCGGGCTTTCGGCACAGCGGTTGAGTTATTGGTTGTTGTCAATGCTTTCAACCGTAAGAATTCATAGTTTTGGGGAGAGGAGTGAAATAAGGGAGTTCCCTCAGTCTGTTCTTTGGTTTTACACTTCGTGAATACACTGCACAGTTCTCGCCATTCCTGAAACTGAAGGGGCGTGGCCCAGTGATAAGGGCGCTGGATTCGCATGCGGATGTTCCGGGTTCAAAATGGATTTGTCTTTGCTGATCCCGAATTCAACTCCATCACACTATGTAAATAGCCAACTGGTTGCCTCCTTCCAGTTGGAATTCTTAACATTGTTCTGTTTATTTGAATTGTTACTTTCTATACACGGCCCCACAAGCTTGAAGCTTTAAATATAACCGTGTATAAAGAAAGGTTCTGTACTTTACTTTATACTTTATACTTAAGGCGCGAAAACAAATAAAGGGCCGCCACCTTAACCAATCGGGAGAAGCCATGTCATGCGTGACTGCGTCCGCCATGTATTTTTGGGACTTGACAACAAATTTTCGGGGGAATACGTACTCGAAAAATATACTCAGTTGTGACTACGGTGGGGAGCCCACCCTGGCCATAGGAACACTCTCACTTCCTTTCACCTAATTCACGTTTGCAGAAATACAAATAGCATTTATGGTGTCATTTGGTTTACCTGCGAGTTGAATTAAAAAAACGCAAATTAATGCAATTCCTCCAGTTATGTAATATGCCATCAAAGGAATGCGTCGATTTACCCTGCAACGACAGAAAAGAAAAGAAAAAAAGATCAAGGCCACTGAATCGTGCGCATGCGCTTTGATCGAAGACAGGAGCCCATGGAGCGTCCATATGTTATGGTCTGGGTCACCGGCACAGGAGTAGACCAAGTTATTTTTAGTTGTTGAAATTCCCGCGAAAAGTGACTGCCACGGTTGCAAGCAGTCTCCTATGTGCGAAAAATGCATGGCATAAATAATGGGCTGTCAATCGTTGCCATGCTAAGCCATTTGATTGAATGAACGTGCCTGCCTATGCCTTTTAACTCGCGAAATGACGTTCCAAAAATAGCTCGTCTACTCCTGTGGCGTACGAACCCAATGGGGTAGATGGACGCTTCTAAATATGGGCTTCCGTCGAGGATGATAGAATTGGAAAAATCGCCATTTGTTTTCTAGAGCTCATTTCGACTAATTTAGCTTCTGGTAAAGTGCAATGCTTTTCAGCGAAATGAGAAAGCTGACAAAAGGTAGTAGCACGGATTTGAGTGCAGGTGTGGTTGTGTGGCGTCGGTGTCTCCTCCCCATTCTGCTGGAGGCTTGGCCGCCTGTACCACGGCTCCGCCAATAAAATTTGCTTCCTGCGCGAACAGTGAAGCCAGCTAGGTACCCAGGATAGCTTGGTTACGGAAGATCTTAGGTAACAACGACCAGAGGTCAATTTTCTAAAAAAATTACACCTGTAGTTTACAGCAGTAGCTATTGTTTTCCGAGGCTGAAAGCAATAGCTGTACTTTTTAAATACGAATGTAATTTTTTTGCAAAACTGACCCCGGAACCACTCTCAGTGACCAGCAGTTTTCCTGAAAACGTAGGTAGGTACGTGGTGTATGGGGGCATATATTGTACCGTATACATTTAAAGCGTTTCAAGCAGCCGTACCCGTCTTTGGGTTTGCTGGGGATTTGTCATCTTAGGATTTTCCTTGGTTATGGGTCAACAGATCCCATCCCAGATCCATTTGTCATTAGTTTTAAAAAAGTGTACAAATACCATCGCTTACTTTTCGACAAGGTATGTAGCAAGCAAGTAGGCGGGAATCTCGACCAATCCGGAAGCAGCAAAGTTCAAATAAAAATCTCCCGCCAAATTTCCAGAGTTGAAGCTGAGCCCGTAATACACCATGCTGGTCACGCACCTAAAAAGACAAAAGAAGGTTATTACGTTCACAATGTGCACTATTCCCTACCCGACTTCAACGTCTATTGAAGCCAGTTAATTTGTAGGAGAGAAACTCAAGGAATACAGCTCCATGTGAGCGGTACTTCGGCCAGTACCTGGCGTAAATGACATTGTATCCCCGGTCACGAATTGTAATTTCTTCAGAAATCAGTTTTTTTTTTCACTTTTTCATATGGTGTGGCTCGCTCATTCCATCATTTCAAATACTGAAGAAAGGCTAAGCCCGTAACTTCTGTTTTTCACACAATGTTTTATACTTCTAAGAGCACTTTCAGCCTTTAATCACTGTAGCAGCTTCAGCCAGTTGCAGTGTCACGCATCGCTTGAGTTTTTCTTTAATGACAATAAACATAGGCGACAGACTAGTCGCAGCGCACGCATTGATTTTTTAATTAAATACTACTTAATATCAGCGTACAAGAAGTCATTCAAAGGCGCTTAGCTTTCAATTCTTGTAAAGGGTACTTGTTGTTCATTTTAGGGTAGAGCTTTCTTTTTACATTTCGTTCATGACTGTAGTCACCGCGCAATGTTCACTTAACGAAATTATATCTTTTTTTTTTACTCACCAAGACCACGCCTCGATAAGAGTGATTTTTATCAAGTATCGAGTGCTGAACAAATGCCACAAGTGGTAAGTTTTCCTTCTTTCTTCTTCTTCCACGTCTGTTTGCATCCCAGCTATAGCTCCCTCAGGATACTCGTAACCATTTGTCCTGGCCATTCGGCGCAAAATTTCTTCCGCCTCTTCGACTCTTCCCCTGGCGGACAACCAGCGCGGAGACTCGGGAATGATCCTGTAGAAAATAAGACACCTTTAAGCTCCAGGGCTCCTGTAAAACAAACTCGTCCCCAGGACCTCTCCCGTCCCACCCCAAAGCGAAGGGATGTTGAGACACCCAATAAGATGCAAAAATATTGGGCTTCTTCAGCTCTGTATGCTGATTTCCCAATTTAGATCACCTGACAGTCCGGGACAATGTTCGCTTACCAATAGTACAGTACAAAGGGCACATTCAACAGCGTTATGACCAAGCTGAAAGGTTTCCAGCCACGGATGAAGTACGCAATCAATGCCTGCACAGCAATTCCAACCCCATATGCTACCTGAGACAAACAGTTCGCCCAACGCCTCCACCGAGGAGTCGCCATCTCTGTCATGAGCAGAAACCCAGCGATCAGGCATCCTATACATAACATGAAAAAAAAACAATAAAGAAAGACACGGACTCGAAACAAGAACTTCTTGTGAAGCAGAGCGGTTTTCAGTAGAGTGCCGAGGAACAAAAACCAACTAATTAATTTAGCCAATCAGCGCGGACGCAGGCAAACAAAAGAGCCAATAACAACATCAAAGCAAATACACGCATCCGGCAACAACGGCACTAAGCGCGGGAAAATGTGTAAGAGCAAGTTACAATTGTTTTTGCTTTTTGGTCTCTGATTGGATAAAATGCGGCGCGAGAGCTTTTTTAGTCAATCGCCATGCGTAGTGATGCAAAACCGAAGCAATCGCGAAGTTACTCTCGGCACTCATTTGAAATCCACCCTTCGGTTGCTTCTTCTCCCTTGCTTGCGGTTCGCGTTTATCCAAAGAAATTCAGCTCACCTCCACTGCAAATTCCAAGTGGAACTCTTAGGACAACGTACATAACGAAGTTCACAGAAAAACTCTCAATGAGGGAAGCAACGAACTGAACGAACATGGTGATCAGAAGCGTCACGCGCCGTCCGTATCTGTCGGACACCCAACCAAAGAAGTATGCGCCGAACAATTTGCCCGCGTAGAATATTGTCTTCGTGAGGGGAATGTATTTTTTTCCCTCATCGCACAGAATATCCCACTGAAAATGGAAAAAAATCACGTTGACTTTGCGTGGATCACCTGCAGGGACACCCATTTCTTCTACGAGAAGCCTTTTATTTTTGTTTAGTCATTTGAGTGAGCGCGCAACCTTCTCAGAACGTTGCGCATCGCTGGCGGTATAAGGTACAGGGGAGATGCGCACGTGAGATGCCCGTATGTGGTGTGATTAGAGCGTCGTCATCGCGAGGTCACGGGTTCAAACCCCGTTGAAGTCCTTAATTTTTTCGGCCTTCTCTACGGAGTTGCTAAAATTGCATCCATAACTACGACGATCATAGCTTCATTTGACATTAGCTCAGTAGTAAACAGGCCAATTTCGATATATTAAAATGAGACAAGAGGCGTCATCTCGGGGCTCCAGGGGAAAAACTCATACTTTATTCCACAGAGCCTCGAAGTCACTTTTATTGTTTGAATTTGAATCGAAATTGGTCTATTGGCATGTGAAGTTGTACCTGATCTCAGTAAATGTTTACGTCGCTAATGCTCAAGTCTAAACACAACATAAGTAGTATCTTGTCCCATCCGATCGCTATTTTTTTTTTCTTATGGATGGTTTCTCCTAGGGAATCATGACTTCTGGAGCCATGTTTACAATAGACACGTCTGTGATAACTCACACAAGCTCAAAAGAAAACATCTACTCAATGCACGGATAGGATTACTCACGTCGGTGACAATGGACGAGAACGGCGTATGATATCCCACATCTTTGCAAGTGCCGTTTTCCCAGGCTACACAGAATGCTTCCCCTTGCAGCTCTGGATTTCCAACGCAGTATACTTGTTTAGATTTTGGTTTAGCGGCAGCGAAGGCTGGGGCATACGTGTACCAAGCCTGGGGGACTGCGGCAAGGAACAATAGCAACCATTGAATTTTCTGAAATCGCGCCCATCCTCCAAGCTTGATCAGCAAGTTGTCGAATTCAGTCTTTTTGTAAAGCCGACTAAATGCGTCTTTATCCGCATTCGCCATTATTATTTCGCGCGCAGATCGATTGCAGTGGAAAGAAATCAGAATTTCGGACTTTGCGTGATCTAGTCTCGTCGCTGATTGACGCTGATTGACGCAAGTGTCTTTGATGGCTGTCCAGCTGTCCCTCTACGTCAGCGTGAAATCTTTTAAGATGTCGTATATTTTCATTTATATATCACTTTCAGATCAGCTTTTAGGGGATGTTTAGATAGTGGAACAGGAGCTCGTCCCGTTATTCACATGGTAGCGGTACGAAGTTTTCTTTCTTACCGAACGAAAATCTCGCTCCGGTACAGCAACCGGATTGAATTCGTGCCGGTTTGACTCATTGCAGTATGAAACTTTCTGATGGTATCATGTGAACGAATACAGAGCTACAAGATGGAACCGGGGTGAACTCACGCCGGTATACACCGGAACGAAGGTCGCCCAGGGATCGTGTAAACGCCCCACTAAATTCCCTTGGGAGTTCGCTCTAGGCTAAATACATAAGGCACTGTATAACATGTAAAAATAAAATAATAATAATAAAATAAAAATAAAATAATTATCATAAAATAAAGTAAAAAAGATAAGAACCAAGCGAACAGTTCAGCCCCTCAGTAGTTCAAATAGAGTCAACTGAGCCAACAGTCAAACAACATACATTCGCAACCTGTCTCGATTTTTCGGCTCAAACCGGCGCTGATCGCTATCAGTCGGGAAATCATCGGAAGAAATCGGTTGAAGCACGCTTTTTGCTTTTGTTGTATCGAGTGACCGTGATGGCGGACGGCATAAAAGAACGAGAAAACTTGTATAAGCTGATGATAAGGTAAGACATCCTTTAATTATTCTTAATTTTATTGATATAAAACCAGAACGGAATATCTTTGGCTGAGAGCTGTGAACACTTCGCGAAAAAAACAAAAAACATAAACAAGATGGCGGCTTTTTGTTCAGAATCCTTAGATAACGAAAAGGTCTGATTATTCAATATTTCTTCGGTCTTTTCTTTTCTTTGGATAAAACATTTGTGAAATTATTGACCGAAGGTTTTGCCTTGGTCGTCTTCAGGTGAAAGAAATACATTCATTGAGCTGTTTGATGATATCCTAATACAATAACATTAGTCTAATTTTCATTTTACTGTTCGGGCCTTGGCATTCCATTCCGAGGTCGTCTGTTTCTTCCTCAAAAACTGTTGTCAAATGGCTGTTGTTAAATGGCTTAAATATATATAAATGCCTTAAATGGCTTATATAAAATGGTGAGGATTGGATGCACGGTAGAGTTAATCCTCATAACAGGGAGCTTGCACTAGTAACCGAATTTAATAAAATATGAATCCTACAATATGAATTTTAGCCTGTTGTTTTTCTGTCTTTTTTTTGAAGGGATGATTGAGGCGATAGCTAGTACTGCATACACATAAAGCAGAGCTCTCTGCGTGAGCTAATTAAGCAAGATTTTATGCTGTATATATAGTTTGACATGGGATGCATGTTTGCACTGGTAATTTTACCTAACAGAATCCTGAAAAGAAACAAGCCCAAACCCGAATTTTAGGTCTCTTTTCGTGGTAGTTTTTGTTTACAGTTTTTGTCACACCTGTGTCCAGTTACCATGGCACAGAAACTTCAGATTTTACGTGCCTTTGTGCACAAAATGCTCACTTAATTAGCTCGGGCAGAAAGCTCTGCTTGCATGTGCAGTACTATTGTGTCATCCCCTTGAAAAAAAAAAAGACAGAAAAGTGACAGGCTAAAATTTATATCGTAAGATTAATATTTTTATAGAACTCTGTGTCCTTGTAATGGCCTCAAGAAGATTGGAGACGCCGACTGTCATTTAAAAACTGGAAATTTTCCATTTGCGCTAATTCTAGCCCCCCAACCACCAAACCTACCTCATCTGACCACCCCCCCTGAAAACCCTTCAGTAACATGAAGTTTTGTTTCTACAGCCAGCTGCGATACGATGGATTTGAATCAATTGCGTCTACCTTGTCAAAAGTTGTTAATATCATCAGTGCGTGTCCTCCAATGGCGCGGCTGCATCAAGTTGTTAACCTTGGCATTCAGGCTGAAGCAGAAGGTGTGGCATGCCTGTGAATTATAACTATTTCTTCGACTTATTTAGTGTGCTGTACTTTAAGGGTCGGTTATTTAGACAGAGTTTAGCTGGCGCTTGACAAAACCACGTTCCAAGTTACTTTCATTTTAGCGAACACTAGTGTATTTTGGCTGTTCATTGTCAAAAACAGTGTCGAGTATGGAAAGCCAAATGGTGCAAAATTCAAGACGTGAAATTGCCTTCACATTCAACAAATTTACAGTCATGGTGAAGAGATATTTGCGTCAAGCTCAACAAAATCAAGCCACGTTCAACATATTTTCTTTCAAGGTCAAGACATTTTAATCAAGCTCAACAGAACAAAGTTATCACATTCAACAAATTTTGTTTCAGGGTCAAGACATGTTTCCGACAAGCTCAACAAATGCACTGAAGTCACTTTCAACAAAAAAAACATCTCTCAATATCAAGCTTTGTGTCCAAAGACTTGGTCTTTCAAGGTCAAGCTGCAATTGCCACCAAGCTCAACATAACCAAATTCTTGCATCAACAACCGAAATATGTTGTCAACAGCCGCCTCAAATACTGTCAATGTTGTTGCTCTATATTTCAATATTTTCTTTACTGGACAACTGTTTTCTGTTGATCTCTAGGTGCCAGACCTGAGCAGCCAACAATTCCCGGTCTAACACCATCAGTTGAAGCAAATCGTGGAATCGATTTAGAATATGAACCAGAAGGTAAGGCATTTGGTCATATATAGCTGAAATTTTGTCCTCAATACTGCATGCTGTTATTGGTTACTTAGGGGTCACATGACCTTCAACAATAAAACTGTTTCTTGCGACAAGTCTCTGAGCAGGTAGCAATTACATTGTGCATCATAGGGGAACAATGCAATGTTACCCACCAAGTATTGACTGTTGCATGTGAACAGAGTGTGATTGAAGGGAGTGTGATGATTACTTTTGATCATCAGCATGTTATTAAAATAATGATTTATCTACTGAAACTTGCAATGGCGACTCCTTTGTGCTTTGCTGTGCAAATTGCTCTCCTGTTGGAGAAGAAAATTCTAAAAACACAAGAGCACAAAAGTATCACAATGCCAAAATGCACAAAAAAGTAAACTAAGGCTGACTAAAATGTGCAAAAACTCTAAACTGATTACAGTGATGTACTGTGTAATGACAATTTGTTTTTCATGTCACATCGTCTATAAATGTCTTCTTTGTGCTATACAATGAATCACTTAATGACTGGTCCCTTGGGAAACTAGTTAATTTTGTTTCTCTTAGTTTTGCCTCTGAAAAATTGAGATTCTTCAGAAACAAAATTATCTTGTTCCCTCCTATGCAGCCATGAAGTATGTGTAATATTGTGCTGCTCATTATACAATCCCAAACCTTGCTCCATCCTACCTGACATATTATGTTTTGTGATGCCTTAGTTTGCGTGATGAAGCAGAATGATGATGATTATTGAAAAAGAATTACAAACATACGTACACGGCATGGTGATCATTGACATGGATGAACTCGTCTTATGTCATTGCTCCTCAGTTTTTCCCTCTCACAAGTCTTGTTGCAGAAGTAAAGGTGGAGCACTAAATTTCGGAACAAAAAATGGTGTCCTTTAATGACAAGTGTTAATGAAATGGAATGCTCCTCAACCAGTCTACTGAATCAGTGCTTACATGATTTAAGTTCGTACTTCATCAAAAGTCCTTTATGTAGGTGTTCATATTATGGGAGATAAAAATGTATCGAGCTAGTGACACACGGTTCAAGATTTCTTGCAACATTCGTTGCTCAAGAAATGTTGCACAATGTTGCAGCAAGTTGCTAAATGGAATAGATCTTGTCTCTATTTTCGTTCAACTGTGTTAAACAAGGTTCGACATACATGTAATTTGACATAAAAGTTATACGATGTTATGATTTGATATATACAGTGTATCATGATTTGCAGTCCATCAATGTCTAGTCTGTGAAAATCAGATGTTAAAAAAGTTTTGAACAGTAAGGGTGTCAAGTTAATTTTAAAAAGTTAGACCTGTTTTTTTTTATTTTTTATTTTTATTTTTTTTTAACCAAGGGTTGACAAATATTGACAGATTTTAAATCACAGATTATTTGTAATTAACATCTTTTAGTGGGACAAAAATGAATGTGGGTAAATCTCTAACGAAACAATAATTTGTTTGTAAATGCCAATTTCAGCAAAACCTAATAATTTAAGCAGCTAAGAAAGTTAAAAATGTTGTTTTACTATTTGATTAAAATAATTTTTAACAGTTCTTTCCTATTTTGCTGTTCTTTTGTAAGATTTCTTAAAAGTAAATAGGTTTTGTGTGGAATTTGGATTTTGGCTTTGAGTTGAAACAAGTTGTTCTTTGCAACGATAATGTTTCTAATTCATTGAATAACCCTTTAAGCCCCAATGGGTCCCCCAGTGATGAGTACAATCCTCTGGCATTAGACAGTAATATTTAATAAATGGTAAACCCCATAGCATGCACTATTGAGTTATGGATGCACGCAGGAGGTTGCTAAGCACGAAAGAAGCGTAAGAGTAGCACGAGGCGATAGCCGAGTGTGACTCTAGCTTCTTGAGTGCTTAGCAAACCTCCCAAGTGCATCCATAACTGAATAGTGCATGCTATGGCATTTAGCATAACATTGAGACATTGGAACTACACAAGTCCTTTTATTGAGCTACATCACAAAAAAATGTTCGTGTAGTCTTACACGACAAGAGAAAATTACTTGTAAGTGCATGAAAATTAGCACACACGTCAGCAGCATACACCCATGAGCAAATAGTACATGCTGAATTAACCAATTAGAGCGCACGCTTTGCTTTAGTTATGTTATAACTGTAAGTGGCACTAGTGAGAGTTGAAGGGTTAAGAAAGCCTGATTCAGTATGCAGGGACTCATTCCATTTCATTGCTTGCATAGGGAATGACGCATCTGGAGAATGGCAAAACTCCACCACAGATGAATCATTCATGAGCAATCTTGAGCTTCAGAAAGTAGATCAAGAAGCCAAGAAAGGCAAAGCAGACAGTTCACCCTCGCCTAACATGGTTCTACAACACATCTTAAGAATAACGTCAGATAACAAGGTTGCACACCTTTCCCAAGTGCAAGACACCAAACCTATTCAACTGTCACAAGATCCTGCGACTCCAAATGGTGATGTTATGGACACAGAAAGTGTCTGTGAACAAGTGAAACTTGAACTCGTAAAGTACAGTGTGTCCCAAGAGGTGTTTGCGAAAGCTGTCCTTGGGAAATCGCAAGGATATCTCTCTGAGATTCTCAAACATGGAGAGAGCTTCTTCCGTCCACAAGACCACACACATTACAAGGGATGGTTGAATTTTGAGACCATGCGTAGGTTTCTTCAAAAGCCTGAGGCTGAGCGCTTGAGAATTTATCACCAAAAAGGAGAGGAACTGAAGATGGAAAGGTTAAAACGCAGGCAACTTGAACTGGTAAGTCTTCTTTTAGTCTCTTCACTAATTTACCATCTTGCAGCTAGTTGTAAACATGACTGTGACACAGAAACATTATCTAACTGGCTATCAAACGTGGCATTGTTGGCTTTCAAACGTTCAAAGTTTTTTTGCGAACTTTTGCGCAACTTTTATGATGAAAAGCAGAAGCGTAATATAAATTATTGTTTATTAGAAGTCAGGGTCAAGGTGCTAAAAGACGTCTTCAATATCCAAATCTCACTACCATTTTGCAAAACTTTCTCTCACAGTCTTTCAAAGGTTGAATGTGTTACAGATAAACATGCCATGTTTGATAGCCAATTAGATCATGTTTTTGTGTTATGTGTTAACTTTGTGCCTATAGCTACAACCAATGGTAAAGAGATTTAATTTCAAAATTGCCTCCATAATTATAGGTTGGCAAGGTTTTGTATCTTGGTGCGCGTCTCTTGAAAGATTCAGTGGACGTTATTGCTCCTTCTTTAACAAATTTACAGATAATTGTGAACTTCAATAAAATGCTTGAAACGTTAATTTTTCAACGGTCTTATGCACAGTATTTATATTAAATACACATCCCATAAACAGGTTATCAAAAGCAGGGGCAGCTCTATTGAACACTATTTCTAGTTATAGGTTGGCAAGGTTTTGTATGTTGCTTAATTAGGCATTTGGCACATGTATCATTATGGGTTTGGATGGCTAGGGGAAGGGTTCATCCAAGATTTGGTTCAGGATGAATTTTTAGGTTTATGACAAGTAAGCTTGTTGATCACTGTTGCACACTGGCATGATATCTCATGTAGTTAAGTGTCTCTCAACAGTACTGTTACCCTCTACTGAAGCCATGAATTAATTGTGTGTGTTAGATCTCATTTACAGGCCTCTCTACCTGTGAACTTATGTTGGGTACCTCTTTGTTTGGTTGTCAGGGGCTGACAGAGGACATGTCAAAGAAGAAAAGACGGATCATCCCCACAGAAGCCAAAGCTGTCATGGAAGATTTTTACAACCACAACAAGTACTTATCCATAGACAAGCGTCAAGCACTTGCCAACCAGCTGGCTATTCCAGAACAGTGCGTGAGTGACTATTTCAAGAACCTTAGATCTCGAAAGAAACATGAGGACCACATGAAGGATTTGCTCAAAGCTCTTGAGAATGATTCCAAACGCTTTGACCAAGAAAATTCAGGTGCCGAGAGTTCTTTGGAAAACAGTGCGAATAATCAGCCTACACCCTTCTTGAGAAGGATTCCAATTGAGCGAAGTACAGATTCTGGAGAATCGGTAGTAAAGCCCCCCAGCTTGATTCGACAGTGTGGAAGAAGGCATAACGTTGCCCCTGGAGTGGCAATATCTCCTTTTGAAAACTCTCCTGCTAAAGACGTCTCTGAGACTGACTTAGTGGTATCAAAAATTGCTGCTTTAACTCAGGGTCAAAAGAGGGCAGCAAAACAACGCCTACCAGTGCCGGAGGAGGCAAAGTCTTTGGATACTGCAAGTGGTGATGTAAATCAAGAAGCGACAACAATGCCCGCAGGTCGAACATCCACCCAGGAAGAACTTGCACCTGAAAGAAATGGTGTGTTGTCTCGTGAATCGTCCTCTGGCGTTGAAACAGTGCAGACTTTCTCATTTGATACTCTGATTGATGGGTCGATGATGCTTCATGAAGGGACACCCGAGAATGAAGCACTAGACGTTGGGCGGCAGATATACGTAGTGCATTTAAACAACCACATTGAAACCATTGTTCAAAACTAAAGTTCCAGAATGAGTTCTTGTGATGTAATGATCTGTACAGTGTAGTGATAAAATGTCACATTTCTCTCAAAATAAGCATTTTAAGACTGGCAACCCTGTTTGTTAACAGTTTTATGGTAGTGAGCATGGCAGAAGAATTCCTCCAAATCACAACACACAGTTGGGAACAATCCCTTTGACCAGGGGGAGAAATCCTCAATGCTGGAGCTTGCACACATTAAATCAAATGGCTTGTTTGATGTAAGTTATATTCACAAAGAGCTAAATTTTCAGCTGTCCAAACTCTGCTACCAAGCTGTTGATTTGAGATTTCTTCCTTCTCAAGACCTTTTTCCGGAGGTTCTGTTTTCAGCATCCGAAAACCTTGTTTTAGTATGGACGGTAGGCCACCCTGAAGAAAAATGGTTTCAAATATTTATCTAGATGATTGCAGACAAGAGTTAAACTGATCGTTTATGTTAATCATTTACCGCAGTTTTGCAGTAAAATGCTATCAAGATGACTGTTTGACTTTGTGCATACCTGTATATTATTTTATATGTTGTAATATATTTGCAGTGAAATTTACTCAGCAAATTCTTATGTTACTTTCTGTAAATATTTAATCTGACTTACATTAGTGCAGTAAGAATAAAATTTAATTGAAGGGTGTGACCTTTGGGATGTTTTCTTGTCATGATGAAATAATTATAACTGTGGCCAAATTCCGAGCAATAAGAAGTTAATGACTCTATGGTTCTTCCTTGAAGTGTTGCATTTCCATTGCCTTGACAAGCATCTACATCAACAACAATAACAACAACAACAAAAGCATTTATGTCAACACAATATAAAAGTACAGCTAATTGTTGATGCGGTCGTGTATAGAATACAAAATCACTAAAAGCTATCTAAAATTAAGCTGCAAAATTATAAAGATAAAATATGTAATGACAAAAATATGCAAGGTAAAAGTAGAAAACTACGTACAAGAAAAACTATCGTAAATATCATTAGCAGCACCCTCAAGAGTTTTCTAAAGACTGAAGTCACTAAAGGTGCTGCTTTCAGAGACCTACCAAAAGCACCAGTGTCATTAACTGACCTGATATGAAGGTGCCATCCAGGCTACAATAACTGGACGTCTTGTACGGTTTTGAAATGTAGAATTACAACTGAAGGAAACTAAGTATGTAGTGAAAGGGTGTATCCAAAAAATGATATAAATAATTATTGTTATTCGGTATTTAATTTACAGACAATGTATTACGTGGATTTGTGATATGTTGGTCTGGACAGGACCTGAATAAAAATTCCTTAAATTTCAGAAAAGGGTGTGTTCTTTCGTATTATACAGTACTGGTTTACTGTTCATGACAAGTGTAAACACAGGTGAACAACAAGTCTGCCAACCTCTATTTAACTTATTATGTATTACCATGTGGTCATGTCGCATTGCAAGCTTATGTTTGCTGGATATCCTGTGATCACCAACCGGGGTAGAATAGGAAGGTTCCTGCAATATCATGCTGGGTATACTGTTGACACTTTGTATACATTTGACAGGATTAGCAATGTAATCCAAAGAATAATGGACTAAACACACGAAAGACCTAGCTCTCGGACGGGTGCCATGTGATGAAAACCTGTGAAAATACAGTTGGCGTCATCTAAGGCAATTAATGTTGAAACCAGAGGTGTGAAGTTTGTTGCATCTTATTTGCCCAGATCATGGCACAAGCCCACCAGCAGCGATGTATGAAACTTATTACGTGACAGCACACAAGGCTCCCTGCAGAACAGCAAGCTTTAGCCAAAATGGTATGTTGTCATTGTGATGTCACTCCCACAAAAGTGGTGGTTGATAACTTGGGGAGCATATTCAGAGGGATCATTAATTTGTTGTGATGTACAGTAGAGATCTAACTATGTTTGTCAGGAAAAGCTTGAATAATAAGTTCCTGATTAATTTTGTTCTATTCTTTTCAGGTCGACTGATAGCAACTGGCTCTGTGGATGCTTCAATTAAGGCATAAACAGTTTTCATTTGTTTAAGAGATTTTTTTTTTCCATTATCAAATGCCAAACAGTGAGAAGTAGGAAAAGGTGTTTAAACAAAAATGTACTTGAATTTCTCTAAAACTGTCAAATTTAACAGGTTTTGGAGTCTTAATTTCTGTACAAAGCCATCTGGTAGAAAGTCTTCATTTTGGCATTACCAAAGCTTACTTCCTTCTCACATTGGTATGATGTTCAGCACTGTTTATTAAAATAAAATTAATGCATAAAACTTACCCTCTTGTATGTGTCATGTGGCAATCAGGTGTTGGACGTTGAGCGAATGGTAGCAAAGAACACGATGCCCCAGACGCAAGACCAGGGTGCTGGTACGAATCTGGAGAATCATCCTGTTATAAGGACCTTGTATGATCACATGGAGGTAGGACTTTGTGGTATTTATGGTGTTGAAGAAAAGAATCCACCTCACAAGAAGGGGTTCCTCTCTACTGACCAAAACATTCATCAGGTAGGACTTTGTGGTATTTATGGTGTTGAAGAAAAGAATCCACCTCACAAGAAGGGGTTCCTCTCTACTGACCAAAACATTCATCAGTCAGTAGGGTGGAGGGGGGGGGGATATTGTGTGTATGGAGGGAGAGTGTAGAGAAAATCATAATCAAAATTATGGTTATGGGGTTACTAGAGGAAAAGAAATCATCTCTACACAATTGCTAAAGTTGTGTCCATAACTAAATCAATAATTATCTTCCTCAAGGTGGGGTTAACAAAGAAAAACTCTGTGTGAAAATAAAACCTTTAATGTCAAGAACAACCTGAAGTAACAAGAAAATTTGGAAAGGAAGATAGGTTAACTGAGCTAAAAATAGTTGTAATGGAAGGAACAAGTGATTTTGGTGAAACTTGTACAAAAACTGAAAAAACTAGTCAGGCTTGTAAACCATACTAAAAGGAATAACTTAAACATAAAAAGACTGCTGCTCAAGTAAACAAGTCAGAGTTGTAAACAATTCTGTTGGGGTACAAAGTCTGATTGAAATCCACAAATGTTGAAGTGATGGCAGATTTTATCAGTATTGCATTCTCACTATCAGTTATCAGCAGGGCATTCTCTGAAGAAAAAAAATGTAGCGCTCATGAGTTGGAATGCTCTGTCACTGAGCTACTGGAGACATGTGCGTGCTAAGCCATTAAATTAAGTTCAGGCGACATAATTCTGCATACTGCTAGGCCTGAAATATCAAAAGGCGGCACATTCATAATTAAATTTGTTGTAAAGGAGATGGTCAATTTTAGGCCTTTTACCTTAAATGAATGCCAATGGTTTGTTTAATTTTAGGTGGATGCTGAATGAATTAGTAATCATTTTTATTACTAACATGTATTCAAACATGCTGTATTTTCTTATTACAGGAAGTAACATCTGTTGAATTTCACCCCAGTGCATTGATACTGGCGTCAGGCAGTAAGGATTGTACTGTGAAACTTTTTGACATATCAAAACCCTCTGTCAAGAAGGCCTACAGATCTGTTCAGGTAAAGTATTTGTCAAAAATGATATACTGGTAGGTGACTATTGCTCAGTTTTTAGGTCATTTCCCCAAATCACGGCCAACTGTGCTAAAATTATGGCCTGAACTTCTCCATGCTACATGCCAAAATTTTGGGCAATGCTATGAAAAGAAGCCCCCCCCCCCCCAATTTTTTCCCAGTATTTTCATATTTTCTTTTACTTGTGCCTGCACTCCCCCTCCACCCCTAGTTCCCAGATTTTTGTTCTTTTTCTTTGTTATTTTCTTTGCATCACTTAGGATAGGTAATCTATAACTTAATGACCATGTATTGTGCTAAGTGACCAAACACACTGAAAAACCTGCTTAGGACATTTATGCCCAGGGCTCGTTGATTATAACCTACTTAATCACACATTCAGTTCATTAGTCAAATATATAGCTCACACATTGTATTGATGACTTATGGAATACTGTAATTCTCTGTCTTTGGTTTCATTGTGCCTCTATTTTGTAATGAGAACAGAATTTACACTCTTAAGGAGAACACAATGTACACTCTCATAGACTTATGGCTGATATTTGATTGTTTAATTGCAGGAGGCGGAGGTTGTGACGTCAATGTCTTTCCATCCCACAGGGGACTTCATTCTTGTTGGCACAGAACACCCGACCAGTAAGTGAATGCCAATCCACTACGGTTTCAATGAAAACAACTAAAACCTGGTATCTTGTGTCCTTGTTTCAATGGAAAAGAGGTCTCCCTTAGGTTATAAAGAGAGTAAACAGGAGTTCACACAACCCTCACTAATTATATGGAATAAGGTGACTCTGAGATTTCATGAACCGAAGGCCATTTTTTACCATTTCCTTTTGGTGGATATTATGACAGGATAAATTTTTTCCATTTCCTTTGCAGTTCGCCTCTATGACACAAACACTGGTCAGTGCTTTGTTTCCTCAAACCCTCGCGAATATCACACAGGGCCCATTAATATGGTGGGTGCTTTTAAGTGTTTCATTTTTACCTTTCTTTCACTCTGCATGGCAAGTTAGAAAACTGTGCTGAGTTGTTTGAAGTTAATTAATCCTTATCTGTTGTTATGTGAAGATTTGTGACAGTTCATTTTGCTTTTCTATGGGAATATGAGCAGCTGTTGAGATTTCCTGTTTGACTGGTTTTTCAGGTTAAATATTCTCCATCAGCTAGTCTCTATGCCTCATGTAGTAAAGATGGATCAATAAAGGTATCAAATTACAGTAGAACAGAACTTTGCACTGACAGTGTTGCCAACAGCTTTTGACCAGGGCGAGGCCCCTACTCACACTTCCCTCCCCCCCCCCTTTGCATTTCCCTCATTATCCTCCTTCTTTCAGCTTGCATTGGGTAACTTACGAGGCGACTTTTAAAAATTCAGACCTTAAGATCAAGAGGGGTAGGGGGGGGTAATTTTTTATTTCCACTGCCTGACGTGTTTTTATTTTCAATTGAAATTAGTATGTGGGGCTGTAAGTACCTTGGGATAAGACTTGTACAAGTTTTTATCGGTTGTAAATGGTTTGAACCCAGGAGTCGTATTGTATCATATCATAACTTGATAAAACAATATAACGGTCCTTCTCGGGACTACTCTTACCCGGAAGATCTTACTTTACGAGTAAGTTCTTATCTTCTGTATAATTGCTTTAGGTTTGGGATGGAGTCAGCAACAAATGCATACAAACATTTCCACAGGCACACAATGGTGCCGAGGTAGGCAGGAGCGTCATGCGCTTCTTTGTTTTTTTATTTTCCTTTTTTCCCCCAAGTTCACCGTTTTCTCTCTCTTCGACATTGTTATTTTTACTCTCTCACACTGTGACTTTTCTTTTGTGTAGGTTTATTCCGTTTGCTTTTCTCAAAACTCAAAGGTAAGTGGATGCCTCTCGTTTCAACTTGGGCCACGTTGTTCGTAGCACTGCTAGTGTTAAACTGTCATAAATAACGTGACGGCCGGTAAGTTCTAACTGGATTTATGTAACCCAGGCTTAGCGCTAACCGTTCTTTAAACAACTCGGCCCTGATGGACAAAGTGAAACCTCTAATATGTAACAGAATTTGTCACTTTTATTAAAAATTAATCCAACTGCTTTCTGTATCAAAGATGATTTTGCAGTGACTTAAGCGTTAATATTTGGTTATGGCATTTGTTGAAACAATCTTTAATTTCTTTTCCCGTTGTTTTGGTGCAGTATGTAGTATCTAGCGGAAAGGATTCTCTAGTGTTCTTGTGGGAACTTTCCACAGGTAAGAAAGTTATTGATGTTTTCGTTACGGCATTTAGCATGCGACAAGCCATTATGGAGAATAATGGCGTCTATTGCTGCTGAGGGTGAGACGTCGATGAGCCAATCAGAACACGACCAAGAGTGGTTAGCCATCTAATTGGCTGAGCGGACGACTTGCTGGTTGGAACTTTATTTATTAGCCAATCACAGGCCAGCCGGCGTTGAAAAAAGAAGCGATTACTTTTCGTCTTACTTGTACTTTTCTTTACAGGAAAAGCGCTTAACATGTACACTGGAGCAACAATGTCAAATTATAGGACACAGATTGTTTTCAACCACACGGAAGATTTCAGTGAGTTGAACCGTGAGGTTTGGTTAAAATTAGCAACTATTCAAGTTTTATTAGTTGTGCCCTGAACTGTTTGTTTACGATGGATATGAAGTCGGAAATTTGTTCTTTCCTCAACTTGGCCGACATTTCCTCTCACACAGCCAAAAAATGGCGGCTGGCAGGATTCACCCTCGGAGACCCAGGGGGAGGTGGGCCGGGACGGGACGAAGAGAAGAAGAATTTAGAATCCAGAATCCTTGTTTTTTGTTTTAATTCCTTGGTCAGCGTTCTCACTTTTCTTTTTCAACAGTGATTGTTGCTGATGAATCGAACAACAGCATAGCATGCTGGGACACAAGAACCACGGAAAAGCTGAAGACTCTCAATTCAGGTAACGTCACAAAGTTTATTTTATTGATCTAGCCAATCACATCGGGGGCAGACAGTCGAATGAACCAATCAGAGTTTGATCCAAGTACATGTAGAGGGCTCCAAGCGCGGGAAAATGAGTGTCAGTGATTTCGTTGATCGAGAAAGTGGCGCGAGATATTTAGCCAATCATCTAGCAGTGTTGCAAAACGAAAGCGGTTATGAATTTGCTTTTACTGTAGTTAACAGATAACCTAATCAGCGTACCGTTATGAAACAAAACAAAACAAAAACAAAAACTGGTGTCACTAGATTTCATGTGCTTTAAAAGTGTTCAAGATTAGAATCGAAAGCGATCTCGAGTCGGGTAAAAAGTCTTTTAATTGCTCTATTAACGTCTTTTCACTTTTCCTCCAGGTCACAACAATCACATTCGATGCCTCACACACTCCCCCACGGGGGCAGCCTTTGTCTCCTGCAGTGACGACTTTAGAGCGAGGTTTTGGTATTGTGAGGGAGTGTAGGCAGTCTGCGGACACGTATGATCCAACTGACGCAAAGTTCGTGTGTGCGCGCGTGCGCGTTTGGGGGGCGGTCTGATATTTCCACCTCACATTCCCCTTTTCAGTTTCCGGCCCGTGTTTTGTGTTCCCTCCCGGCAATATTTTGTAAAATTTTTCTTTCTTTCTTCTCCGCCCCTTAAAACAGTTAGACTCAAAAGGTGGACACTGAAGGTTTTCAGCCTACTGCCAAGCTGGTTTCTCTTGACCAATCGTGTTCCTCACAAGAACAAACCTTTTGCTTCGTTTACTCCGATAGTTTGATCTGAGTGTTTGCTGCGAATCATCTTGAACTGTCTTTGGAAATTTAAAGTCTATTTAGCTGGTTACCATGTGGTTTTGTAGAGATTTGTATGAAAATAAATTGAAGACTACTAGCAGTTGTTCGTGGAACCTGTTGCATTCTCTGCCTTCGATGAAGGAGATCCAATCTTCAAGGCGCCGGCAGTCTGATGACTGGGTTTTGACGAAAAGCCATGTTTTAACATCTTGAAGTTATTGAATCAGTCTTCGTTTAATGTTCCCAAGCGGTTAAGAAAAAGGAAGGAAGCCTTACGCAGCCTCACGGCTTGAGCACAGCAACTACTACAACTATCGCCTTTTCTCGACAAATTCAAACCTTTGTGGCCTAAAAACTCTATTCACGCCATTCACGCCATTAAACGAAAATACTATTGTAGCTTGGATATTTTCTTTGTACATAACGCAAATAATCTCAGTACAAAAGCATTTTAAGAGATCTTTTCGCTGCCAAACAGGGTTTCATGACCTCATTTCATCGGTTAGAGCCCGCGAACGCACTCGTATTTTCGGCTGTCGTGAAGATTTAAAGTGCATTCTCTGGCTATATCAGAGTCGGCGAAAATTCCTTACTATAAATGTAGCCGTGTTCGCCCCATGACCAAGATGGCGGAAGATAGCGTGGAAAGGTTCATCAGGATAATATACATAAAACTGCTAAAGTTCAATAAACAATAAACGATGTGTCCGCAGAAAACGACGATCGAATGGTCTAATAATTTCTTTACTTCATATAGCCTCGAAAAAAAAGAAAGACTGTTTTCTTCGAGTTCTATGGCAAGGATCGAAATGCACCAATCACAAGTCTCACTTTGACCTTGATGAGATATCGCTTAACCATCGCAGAAAGCACCAATTAGAGTGGAACAATTTCGATCCTCGGAAATTTGATACCGGAGAATTGAAGAGTATAAATAGGTAACAGAACGACTTTTCGCTTGGGTTATGATATTTTTGTTACAGAGTGCTACCGAGGACTGTAGGAGGCACCAGGAGGAAATGGCGCGAAGTGTAACAGGGAAGAAAAGCCCGAAGTCGACAAAAGAGACTAAAGGAAGAAAAAGTGCTACCGGGGCCAGGAAGAAAGCTCCTCGGCGAAAGGTGACAAAGGAGTCTTACGGCAGGTTCATCTACAAAGTGCTGAAACAAGTTCATCCCGACACTGGTATGTCAAGAAAGGCTATTGACATCATGGATTCCTTCGTCAAGGACATCTTCGATCGTATCGCTCTTGAAGCTTCCCGCTTGGCGAAATACGCCAAACGCTTGACTATCGGTTCCCGCGAGATGCAAACCGCTGTAAGATTGCTTTTGCCAGGTGAACTGGCCAAACATGCCATCAGTGAAGGAACTAAAGCCGTCACCAAGTTCACGAGCAGCAATCAAGTAGAGCGAGCTTCCCGCCATTAAAACAACGGCTCTTTGAGGAGCCACCATATAACGGACAAAAGGTGTACCCAGTGATTATGTCGTAATATGGAACTACTTCAGCATTACTCTTAATATATTTCCCGTTCTTTCATTTCTTAGAATTAGTCCATTTTGGAATTGCAACTCGAGCGAAAAGTTACTCTTACTTAATGTTCGACTTAATGTTGATTCAAAAACAGGAAAAAGAGACAATGTCCAGATAAGTTCTCTTCTAATAGAGAGGTGGAACGTTCCAATTGTCTCGTTGAAAAACGGTGGCTTGTGAGTATCGAATGATGAGTCAAGTAAAAGCCCTGTATCCTTGCTCATTGGATGTTTTATGGTGTTTTAATACATTTTTTCTAAGGGGGGGGGGGGTAGGAAGACGAAGAAGGCTGATCATCCTAGTGCAATTTGTGTTTTGTATTCAGTTAAGGTGGAAAGAATTTTTACCCTACTGCTAGCCCTGATCTTTCTAGTGAATGACATCTTAGCAGGGAATGGCTGTCTCATTTGGCCAATTTTAAAAAAAAACACAGACCCCTTGCTGCAGTGATAAACCAAAAAGTGTCCTTCGCATCAAAGTATATCCGTGATACTACTGCCCGTTAAGCTAGTGCTACGTGCAATGTGATTGCTCAGGTTTCCATGAGAAATTCACATTGTGAGGTCCAGTTTGAAGCAACGGGTTGGCACCGAGGCGTGACAAACTCAGGGGGTCTCGGGCCATTTCACTTTGGTTTCCATCAAAGCGAGTGTTTCTTATGAAAACGAGTTAGTTTTGCACTTGGACTTGCTTTGAAAGAGACCGACGTGTACTCGGAAACGGTTTATCGCTTGTAGTATTAAATACGGTTTAGAGCCAAAAACCCTACTTTGAGTACCTCGGGCTTGTTGTTAATTTACACTCGTCATAATCTTCATGAAAGTAGAGAGTTTATTTCTCTGAAGTAAAAAGCCTCAACAACAATAAATAGAAATATGCAATTTTACAATAGAATATAACGCAAACTTTCATTTGCACCCATACACCTCCGAAGGGCGGGGGGCTGAAATAGCTAACCAGAGCGGCTACTTGCCCTCCTTATTCCCCCAGTTCCGGGGAGAAATGAGCTACGACAGAACACCACTTTTACGATCTCCCTAATCCCGAAGGGAAATTAAAAAATCGATCCCAATAACAGGGTCCCATACGTTTTATATGCCGCTGGCTCGGATTAACACTGAAAAATGGGGCCCTCAGCACAGTCTATTCCAAGGAACTCGTGTAAACTATTCAAATACTGAAATTGCGAGTAGCTTAATTCCATGTCAGCTGATGTACTTAGCCCTGTTTCCAAAACTCCGCCAACTTTTCGAAGGACATACCAAGCAGGCGGCTGTACACGGGCCAGGGGAAAACGGCTGCGTACGTTTGGCAGTAAAGGGGTAATGTTTATATTGTTTAATGCAAATTCTGTTGAACGCTTCTCTTCCGAATCTCCTTAAAGTCCTTAAACATTACTCGAGCGAAGGACACACTTGAGACATGTTGAGCAAGTTGTTCGAAACCCGATTTGCCTCACAAATCCTGGCTACCTATGAACAAACCCGCCCGTCCTCATGCTGTACTAAGGCTAATTTTTTGTTAATTATGCTTCGATCAACTCAGTCCTCAGACCCAAACGCTGGCTATTTCTTCTGCAACAAGCGATGAGGGATTATGCAAACGAAAGGCCGCTGTAAACTGCAAATTGCTCTTTCTCTTGATCGACCCAGACTTTCATTTTTAAGTATTATCTGTCATATCCTCTCAAGTTTTTTGGCTTCTCCTTCGCTACTTTTCTTCAGCAGCTGCTGTGCTGAAACATGCTGTCCACCTTCTGACAGTAGCATTTCTGGTGTTTATCTCTATCACTTCAATCTTTTCCTATAATTATTCTTCACTTGCATCGTCTTTATCCTTGTCCTTGTCAATTTCTAGGTTCTGTTTTCCATCTTGTATTTCGACCTGAGAGGATTGAAAATTAACAAACCGGTTATTGCTTGGGCGGAGGAGCCCAAGCTAAGGCTCTGAGAGGGCTATGACCATATATGGTTGGCCTCAAATTTGCAATTGGGGTCTAACGGACATGCGCAACTCTGAATTAGACCAGGCAAGGCGGGGCTAGCAGACAAAAGTCGAGCGAACCTGGATGTCAACGCGACGAAAGTGCGAATTGTGTTTCGTAGGTGAAAGGGTTTTTGACGTGCTAAATGCGGGTAAGGAAAAAGTGATGAACACATTCCGAAACTATCTGAAAATGTGGCAAGGAATTCTACGAATTGAACCTGTGGACATAGACACGCTAAACAGCTGAAGGAACACGAAATTGGTTGATGTAGCAGAAAACGTAAGACTTAGCTTAACTTATTAGCCAAGTGGACATTTGGTAGCAAAGGAACAGAGATGAATATGACAGGAAGCACAGGTAATTTTGTTTGACTTACGATTTGTCTTTTCGGTATTTTCTAGAAATTATTACTGTTTATCTTTTGCTGATTTTTGCCAGCCTTTAATTTTCATGACGCTTTGGACCATGTTTCCGCTTATATCACGAATAACAGTGGAATTTAATTAAGTCTAGATTATTAAAGATAAGGCTTGTGTGGACTTGATTATTTCCTTCGCTGGTCTTCCAGGCTTTCGGTCCAACGGTTGAGTGGAAATTACTGTCCATGGTTTTTTGACTGAATTAATTCAGTCTGGGAGAGAGGAGTGATACAAGAGAATTCCCTCTGTTCTTTCTTTTACACCCCGTGAATGCACTGTACAGCACAGAACTCGCCACTCCTGAAACTGGCGGATTTCAGTGCACCTATCTAAAGAGAACGCCCAAGCATACCCTCCCACAGCGTCTTGTTTCACAAAGTTGACAGTTAATTCCTTTTACATGTAATAGCCAAATCAGTGTATGCGCTTAGATTGATCAATCAGCTATAGTCTATTGTGCCCGTAAAGTTTCCGCGCATTTTCCGACTAATTACACAAAAGCAATTGACCACACATTTCTATAGTTTATAAGAATGATAAACCAATAAACATGTGGCTCGTGATTTACGAATTCTTCTCGTCTTCTTCCAGCACCCTGCGTTGTATATCGGCGTACAAACCACAGAAACGTGTGGTCTATTGCTTAACTAATCATTTTGCCGGATGCGACTTGGAAAAGTTAGTGCTTCTTATCAAATTCAGTATTTTAAAAATGTTATCGTAGAACTGGAAGTTATCAGCTTTTTGAATGGGCGCCAAAACTTACAACTCGCTGAGAATCCAACCGAGTTCCCAGAGAGGGCTGTGATCTGACCTTTTCTTGGTTTTCCTCTCTGGAATGCTTTTTCACTTGTTCCTTCTTCAGTTCCTCTTCCATTGTCTTGCCCATGTGGGTGTAGTAACTTAAAGCTTTCCGAACTGGCGCTACAAGAGGCTCCTAACGTGAAAAAAAGTTCCCGTTATGGAATGAGAAAATTTCTACAAAGTGAGTCCGCTCCATGTGAGGTTATCCAAGACAGTCTTGGATTCCGGATTCCAAAACTGGATCGATGGATTTTAATCTTTGTCGGGTTTGCGGATTCCTAGAGGGCGATTCCGGACTGCCATAAGCTTAGGATCCTGGATAGCACAAGCAAAGATTCCTGGATTCCAGCTCGGAATCCGGATTACCTTACATGGAGTAGAGCTAGGACTGTCATAAGAATTCAAATATTGAGGCAGTTGATTGACGACCAAACCGTACCAACCTCTAGAACTGGAAACAGTTGTTCCAGAGCCTCGAAAAGAGGTATTAGAACGAAGCGGATGAATCCAATCTGCGCCGACGGTTTGGTGACCTGTGACAAAGAAAAAAATAAAAGAGCTTTGAAAGTGAGCGGGAGACCGAGGTTCCACGCAACACAGGCACACGACATTCAGAACAGAAAGCAAAAAAGCGTTGGGTTTTACCAGTAGTGTCTCTGTCTTCTTTCAAACTGCCGTGCACTGTATGCGATAGTTTATGGTCAACAGACTTTATTCGATTTCTCACTACTTGACTTGAACGAGCATACAACGGAAAGTCATGCGCGCGTCTGAGATGCCTGCATTAGCTTCCATTTAATGCTCATTCCAGCCCAAGCGTATTGCTCATTGATTATAAGCTAGCAAATTGTTCAACAACAGAAGTACCAAAAAAAACCACGGGCGTGATTCAATGAATCATCAACCACCCGTGCACTTTCGCAAGAGGAGCACAGCGCGTGTGTAGTTATCGTTAACCATGAAAAACATTTTGGCATCGACGAATGCAACAAATCCACCAAGCTTTGTCACTAACGTGATTATAACAAAACGACACGCAGAACTCACCTTGTCTCTATCCATAAATGGAGCAACGGGTAATCCCTCCAGTTTTTCAACGTCACTCTGAAGATGAGTACTATAGAGTTACAATTTTCACCAAATACACTGACGCGCCTGACACCAGAGCCAAGTTGTTCTAGACAGCGTTAGCGCGGCGGCTATGTGAATTGACTCCGATCACTGAAATACCAACCTGAATGAAAAACTCTTGTAAAAGGCAGTCCAGCCAAGGCTCAGCAACTTCCATCGGCCTCGCTTCATTGGAAACATCAGAAACTTTGATCATGATCTGCATTAACTGTAAAAGGAAAAGAAATGAACGAACCTTATGCAAAACAAACGCTTTGCGGGTAACAAAGGAACATGGCATTTCGGACAAATAAAGACCGATGTTACTTGGTATCAAACCGGCTCCTAACTGGAAATCCCAGCCCACGTAAAGGCCACGTTGTTATCCTCCCATTTCCTAACGTAGCGTTTTGCTATGCCAAGCGTGAGGAGTTGCGTCTTCCAGCGTGGTGCGTGGCGTTTTTTTTAGCGTCCCCTCCCCACCAATCCTTCCCTCTTTGTTTTTTCCTTTCCACTGATATTTCAGCGTGATGGGTGCCTGCTTATTAAAAATTCTCGGCGTGGGGGCTCATGGCCGGGTTGCGGGGTTGTGCCAGCCATGGGGGCGTTGTTTGATCTAGGGGCTGGCTACCAAAAGTGGAAGCCTTTGGATATCCCAGGGAACCAACCTCCACTAAGCGATGCAGTTGTTAACTAACGTGGAAAGTTCTTCCTTACCATGGACTTGTGAGCCTCGTTCTCAAAGCTAAATCCGTCTGCTAGAATATCTTTAAACTTGTTAAGGATTTCGTTGTGCCTTGCCATATCGGTGGATAAAATACATCTGAAAGTCGAGAACAAAATAAACTGAAGAGGGTGAGAAAGCAAGATTGTCTGGGTGCCAGTGTCGGTACTCCTGAGAACGACCGCTTTTATGCTTACTTCACAAAGACACCTTGGGTTCAAACCATTTACAAGAGATCTTTAAGAAATCTTCCCGACATCCAGTTTTCTCACTCCTTACTAATTTGCAGCTTGAAGCCATTTCTATCGTTGTACAGTACATTTATAGCCCACCAAGCGGCCTTTATATTTCTCAGGTATGGTGGAACAGATAAAACTGGCGAGCACCCACGAAAATATCATTTCGAGTTACTAATCCTGGGAAAACAGGGCTGCATTAAGACTCCTTGTCAAACAATCCATCGCCAAAGTAAGACACGCATAAGAAAGAGAGAGAACAAAACTTTTCCTAAGCTTTCACTTTCTCAAGCTTAAAATTAACGTCTCTCCTAACTTGTCACCACAAAAACTACTTGTTTGCTCCCGTTTTGAAAATTAACATTAAAAACATTGTGAGGTGAATTGACTTAAAGCAATCAAAGAATGAACGTTTCCTCCTAATGTTTTAAGCTCTTACTTGATCATTCCTTCACGAAATGTCCTGAAAACATCTCGACTAACATTTTTGAGAATGTCACAATGAGGCTGTGGGGAAAAAGAAAAAAATTGAGAATTCAGTTGAAGAATTGTAATTATGAACAATGTACGCCATTCCTTAAGAAAATGGTACAAGGTCACATCAAAGTGAGGGAAGAAACGCTTGAATCAAGGGTGGCGGGGGTGGTGGGAACTTTTCCATATTTTCTCGAGAGTGGTAAGGAGCAACGGCTGGGGGTAGGGTGAAAATGGGGTAGGGTAAACGTGGGGTGGGAGGGGTAGGGTGAAAATGGGGTGGGTGAAGGAGGGCGGTTGTAGTGCGTGAGACAATTGCGTTATGGATAATGTCAGTTACAGCTGTACCTGGAAGATATGTCCAGAAATGCAAGTAATTTTTGCTCTTCTTCTCAACTTCAACATCACTTGTGTCCAGAAATACAGGCAATAAACATCACAAATTGTCCCCCAAACTTTTCCAACTAAACATAAACAGTTGCATTTACCCTAACCTAGAAACAACCCTAACGCAAACACTAACCTTATCAGGGGTTTCAGTAACGTCTGAAATAGCCGTCCATGATAGCCCATTGTAGGCGGTAGTTTGACAAGTTTATGATAGGATTTTTAGTGAAAATCCAGACAAACTAGGCGGCAATGAGAGGCAAAGCAGTCGGCGGTATACCGCCGGTAACCAGCTTCTATTGAAACGTCCCCTGCCTTATTGTTAGAAATAGACACTAGACACTTAGACTTTACGAGACACTTTGTGATGGATATCAAAATTGAGCATGCGTTTAATTACTTACATTTCTGGACGTAAGTGTTACCTGGGAAATAATATCAAATGCGACAGCACAGTGGTGGTTTTCAAGTGGTGAGATATCATTGTATCTTATAGCAAGTTCTGTTCTAGCATTCACCTAAAAGAAATGATAAGGAGGAAAACTTGGCACTTTAAAAAAAATATATTGTGTTTGTGCACTTACATGTAACAACTCAGAACAGTAACTGATAAATATTGTAACGAGCCATACTCACTTGGTAAGCATTATTGTAACCAGGATGATCAAGGTCATGACACAATGCTGAAGTTAACATCACAAGAATGTCACAGTCTTGGACCTTACTCGGCATTTGAGTCAGCCAAATTAGGCCGTACATCTGAATCATAAAAATGTTGACTGTTATTTAGGTCTGTATTTGATGATATACTTCCACAAACACAGCAATGACTGGATAATTACAAACTGGTAGCGCAGGCCTTACCATTTGTGTAACACAGAAGGCATGTCTAAAATTGTGAAAAGGTGTGGCATTGTAATTCCTAAAAACTTCAAATAGAAAGTTCTGAAGAATGGGTATCTGAAAAACCAAGCACATAGAAAACAAGGAAACTCTGAGAAAATTATAAAATGGACAAAAATAACAATGAATGAAAGAAATTAATGCATTATTACATAAATATTTACTAGAGTGTTTCTTATTGAGTTAAAAAAAATACATGCTAAAATTAGTTACCTCAATACTGAATTTTTCTATCAAGTTTAGATCTATATACATCTGCTGCAGCAAATAGAGCATTTCATGGTCCTCCCATTGCCTGAAAATACAAAATTCATATGTTGTGGTTGATTGCAGAAGTGCGCTAGTGATAAATTGAGGTTAGGAGGGAGCAAAGAGAAAAAGGTCAAATAAAAAATTCTGCATACCAATTATCAAATGAAGGCTTTCTTAAAAGATTTCTTGTTTGCTCAGTGAGCTCAGCATTCCTGACAAGAGAAACACAAGTTATTCTGGTAAAGAAATACTGGAAATAAAAACCATCAATGTTTCAGTACAATGCATTCAAAATTAAAGTCACATTTCCTGATGGCAAAAACTAAAAGGACTCACGAGAAATTTTGGAACTTCTCAAGCACAGAGTTGAGCTCTCCAGAAGTCCTTTTACGCAAGCTGTGCTTTTCAGAGAATGGTCTCTTGGATGTACCACTAAGAGAAAAAGATGGGTGTCATTCAACACAAGTGAGTAAACTACCATCAATTAAAAGAGAACCAGTGTTATTGAATTTGAAATGATCCACCCACAGATCACAAATCATTAGAGTAAGTACATGTAGCTTTCTAGCAAATAATGATATTGCCCGTATACAAAAGCTATGTCACATGTGACCAGTATCCACACAACTGAAATAAACGTTCGTTAGATTCCTTTTTGGAACTCCCCACATTTGATTGAAATCTTGAAAGCTGTCTGACGAAAATTGCACTGTAGAATCCATAACATCTGAAAAGTGATGTAATTTCATGGGTAGCTTGAATAGGTTATCCTGTTAAAATGCTCTATATTTTTGCATTAGAAAAATTCAGAGCTTTCTTTTTTCAATGTACAAAGGAAATATCCACAGGAATTCAGAATCTTTCAAGAGGAAAGTTTAAAACTGCCATTCAGATTCAAAGTTCAGAAACATTGGTCACATGTATGTGACATAAATTGACTGTTATACTTTTGTAAAGATCAAATCTATGGCTAACAACGGTTTTAAGTTATTATGGGAATTTTTCGTGAGCCAGGCATAGCAGAGAAATGACCAAGATGTATTTACTGCAGATCAAACAATAATACGTAAAGCATGTCATGTCAGGTAGGGATGCTTCTTGGCAGCCCCCCCCCCCCCCCCCC
>BLFK01000068.1:80000-92303 GCA_014634185.1 Astreopora myriophthalma | reverse complement strand
CCCCCCCCCCCCCCTCCAATAACAAACTACGATTATGACAAACTACAATCATGACAAACTATGATTCTGATTTTAAAAAGTCACACATTTTCACACACATTGACATCTCTTTGAAAAGTCCCAGCCAGCTGAGGTGTTCAACACTCTGTAGAATTGAAGACAAAACTTATTATTAATATCTATGAACCCTTTAACTTCTAATAGTGACTTTATAGATCTTACTTTGGCTAACTAATACTAAATGATTTTAGCCATCAATGGGAGACCTTTAAGGAGGTAAAGGGTTAATAATAATATTATTGTTGTGCAGTAATAATTTATAATTTTTTATCAAATTAAGCTATGATCCTCACAATTATGGATGCAATTTTAGCAATTGCGTAGACAAGCCTGAAAAAATTCAGGACTTCAATGGGGTTTTAATTTTTTATGTTAAATCATAAACAGAGCAAGAGTTCATAGGAATTCAAAGAAGAAACATTTTTTGCAACACTCTCAGTTTTTTAAAAATCAAAAAATTCTTAAGTACCAGTACTTACAAGTTGCAATAACTATAACTGCTGGTGTAAATGGAAAGAGTATGTGTGTGTGGGGTGTGTGTGCGTTTGTGGGAGTGCATATTTTTCTATGTAGGTAATATTGTTTTCCATATTGTTTGACATATAATGATAATAAAAAAATAAAATTGAAGGGAAAAAACACACACACACACTCTCAGTAATATACTGCAAATTGAATGATAGTAAATTACCCATGAATTCATTGCCAGTAACTTAGTACCAGCATTACTGGGATGAATATTTTCTGAATCAAATGTTTACGAACCTCCAACTTTTCTTTAAAGGAATCAACTTTGAGCTTTATGTCTTGGACAACAGAAGAGGTTTCTCCATTTTCTATGATAAGACTTCTTTCCAAGGCCTGCAACCTATTTATTGATTATAAGGTATGATTGTATACTTATATACATGTATTGGGGGTAAAATTTAATCCCCGCAGGTAAAAATTATTTCAACCTTTTTTGTAATTTGTAATTTCTTTGTGTCTTATGAAAACTGGACAACAGAAATTGTAAATCAACTATGTTGAAATTATTTTTACCCGATGTATTTTTTACCTGCAACATACACTGTATTGAACTTTAACTGTTCACCACACACAATGTTACAATGTTATGTATTAATTAACATAATTTAATACTTCCCATCAAAAATTAACCGACGTTTTAATTTCGCCCTTTCAAATGGTGGTTTCAGACTAAAGGGAAAGAAAAGTGTTAAGTCACAAGTGACAAAAATCGTTCGGGAAAATCTTTAACTGGTATTTAAACTGGAATCAAAGTTCATTCTAAACCAGGGTTAGCTTAATCGGGCTTTGAACAACCAGGTGCAGGGGAAATTCTTTTGAGTCAATAATAATGAGTTAGAAATGTACCTGGCTTCTATTGCATCTAATGTGCATCCCGAATCTGAATCTAAGAAGAACAGAAATTGTATTTCAATGCTGGAATTAATTAATTAGATCAGCTCACTTCTAGTTCACTGTAGTCATTAATTCAGTTGGTGAGGCACCACACCATTACTGCCATTTTTGAGCTGCCGTGAATGGCTGACTTTTTTGCAACTTCTTTCAAGTGCCAAACATCTGTTTGTCTAAACAAACCATTGCGTAAACATGGGAAATCAGTTCTGTTGAGCGATATGGAAGAGATCATTTCAATTTGAACAAACAAAAGGGCTTAACAAATGAAACTAAACAAAAATCTTACAGTTTTTCGTGGAAAACAAGTCGATACAATGATTTCTCACAAAAATTAGAGGAGCTGTCAAAACTACCTGTGTTCAAAACGTGTTATGTTTACAGACTAAACGCAACTGAATTGCCCCCCAAAATGCAACAGTTGCTCATGTCTAGGCAAACTGGAATGTTTAGGGCTTGAAAAAATGCGGAAAAAAGTTAGCAGTTCATGATAGCTCGAGAAAGATAGAATGTTGGAGGTCGAAGTGTTGCCATCTATGTAACATGCTGTGTGCTAAAAGTCAGGGCAATAGAATGAAAAGAAACTGAAAAAACTTTCATGACCCCTTCAATATTATTTAGTAAAGTCTGGTTTTCACTAGCGACTCAAGCACAAGTGCAATCATGAGCGCAGGCATAAGACATTAATGTCAAGTGAAAACCAACCGTAATGCATGCACAAGCAGAGAACGCAAGCATAAGGGCACGCACAAGGACAAGGAAAAATTTTGATCCTTGTGCTTGTGCTTTGTATGTACGCTTAAGCCTGCTGCACACTTGAGGAAAGAGCTGGGCGAAGTGCCTCGCAAGGCAGTTGGCTCGGCCATTTCCTCAAGTATGTGGTTTTTATTTATTTATTTATTTATTAAACTTCGCCTTCTAAATAAACTATTAACAGAACATAACGACGTACACAAAAAATAAACAAATACTGGGTTCAGGCAGGGTGTCCACAACAGCTGATGCCAATTACTGTGGGCCCAAGTAAGGTGAGGTTTAAGTGAGCTTTTTGCCTTGTGAGGCAAATTTCTCACCAAAACTTTGCCGTACACGTGAGGAAACAGCTGAGCAAACTGCCTTGCAAGGCATTTTGCTCAGCTCTTTCCTCAAGTGTGTGGTGGGCTTTATGGTTGTGTTGAGCCCCTTTTCACGGTGAAATAAGTGCTCTTATTAGTGCTTATGCCTGTGCTTGCATCGCTAGTGAAAACCAGGCTTAATGAGTGAACGTTTTACACAGATCAAGTCCAAGGTGATACAGACACAAGCAGAGATTGCATACATCTAGATGCTATGGCAATTTGAGTACTGTAGTAAAAACAAAAACCACTTGACACGTTTGTCACTCAGTTCCACTCACAAAATAACATCTAATCCTCTGAACATTGCAATTATAAAAGTTTTGGAAATTGAAAATTTTTATCTCCACCACAATGTTCTTGTTTATTAAGTACAGCAAATCAATCTCATGTCAGATAATTTAGTCCTCTCAAAGTTTGCATTAAAAAGGTGCTGCTTTAGATTACAATATTACCATAAATATAACAGATTCTTTATTAATTAAAAAAAAAAACTTGAATAGTTTCTTTCTAAATTGTGTTCACAAATCAAATAAATGCTTCCTGACAATTAGAGGCATTCTTTCAAAATCTGAAGTAATTTTGACTGGAAGCCTCTAAAGATAGACATCTGCTTACAAACAAGCCAGAATTAGTGATTTGGGATTTAAGATGATAAACACAGTGTCACGTATTTCATTTTCATAAGAAAAGAGGGATAATCTATCTTTCAAATGCCTAATGGATATGCATGCTCCTAATATGTATCTGTCTTACATGTGTATGTACAAAACAAACAATATGATCAAAATGTGAAATCAGCTGTTTGGGTAATTGACATCCTCAACTAGAAAACATTTTTTTTCTTTTATCTCTTAAATGCTGGATACTGATGTGTTTAGAAACTTGTGGAATGAAACACATGTTGATACAAGATAACATTCCTGCCTCAAGTAACTAAGGGTTTGTGGACTCTGGTCTACTAAAGTGATTGCTATTAAGATTTAGCTGTCCTTAATTTGTCACTATAGCAACTTGATCTCTTACAAATTTAATAGAACCACAAGTCTTTGGCAGGCTAACGCCACAAATTTTCAATATACTGTTGCAAATAAAAAATGAAGATTGCAAATCTGAGCATTTTTCCAGTAATTTGTATGTAATCTACTGATCCTTTGAAATCAGCTATGCATCACTGCCTTAGGTTCCTGCAAATTAAGTCTGTTGATAGAATTTATCAGAAGTCACGTAAGTCTAAAAATTCTGCACTTTTCCCCACTACAGATCTACGTTCAGCCAGGGAATTTACGACAATACGATACTGAATTTCAGTTTTTGTAAAACTCCATAATTTCACCATACTTTTTAGTGAAAATGAACAGTTAATGTCTGTTAACAATTACGAATATTGACGATCATAAGGGAGAATATTTTATGGTCTGCCGATTTTCATAAGAGAGAAATTTTATGGTCTGCCAATTTTCAGGCAATTTTATTGCAAAGAGTATGTCCGATTTTACTTAAGATAACGTCTGACAACCCGGATTGCGTTTACCAATAACAATAAAATAATCTAGCGATTGATTTTTCTAAACAACTTGGTTCTAGTGTGTTGCAGACCTACCGAGCGAAAAAATATACCGGGCAACAGAAGGCTATTGTCGCACACTTTAAATTCTTTACCGGAACGAAACTCAATATTTTTGAATATGTGGTTTTCTCCTGTGAGTAATATTCCAAACACAGACTGGCAAATTGGAAAGGCAGGACCGCGTAAGCTCATTTTAGTTGTCACCGATTACAAGAAAAACAAACTTCATCGCGTTTTCCAACAACAGCATATGATTCCATGATCCAATTAATGTCCAACGACGACAGATGATTAACGACTTAACCACAAAAAATATAAAAGCTTTTTCATTTTTGCGACCGAATTTACTTCCAGCCATAACAACTAAAACACTCTGAAATGCTAGGAGTGGAAGGTTACCGCAAAATCCACAACTTGCACAGTTGGCAGCGACAACTTCCAGCTGATATCGGGAATCTGGCGAGTTTTCCTGGAGGGAAGGCGAAATGTTTACAATATTTCCCTTCGTGTTGTAAAGTTTCAGGATGTCGTACGGTCCTGCTTCAGCCGCACAACGGAACAGCTCTATGAAGTGATAAAATGTACAAATTATGACACCAATTGAGCTTAGAATTCAAAAGGAAATGTCCTGTCGTTCGTTGTAGCACGGCGAACGTCGTCTCCTTGGGGTGTCCAAATCGCGCCTAATTCACTTTGTTTTGAATCAAAGGTACATGTGGCTCAGGGTTTAGTATCATTCAGAACGATCACCTCAACGAGTGTTAGCTTTGTCATAACCATATCTAAAAACAAAGCTATGAACACAAAGCTTGGGATTGTAATTTAACAAAGAGCAACAATCAAAGTGCTCAAGCGAGACACAAACGCGATTTTTAATAGCTTACCTTTGATTTCGTCAGCTGGACACTCGGACGAAAATTCGGCTTGTTCGGGCTTTCCTCCTACCGTAAAATAAACCACCTTTGTGGTCATCTTTTCACCGGACAGATCATCGAGAAGATCACGGCTTTAAGAGTTAATACACATCCTCCTCAAGGGGATAAATGTGCTCACATGCTTTCCCGATTAGCGCAATCTATCACCTCTTCGTCTTCACTTACGTCACTTCCTTCGAATTCATCCGGGAATTTCCACGAATGTAAACATCCGGGGAAATTGACAAAAAAGGGACGACATGTGGTCAGCTGATTCGCATCAAAATAAAAAACATGGCGGATTGTTAAAAATCGAGCAGTGAAAAAAAACTTGACATTTGGCTAAATTTTATCGTTACACTCCAATGAAGGACCTCTGTGATGCAAGTTTTCACATTGTGATTCTTCTTGAAGTTGTTGTACAACCTGATATAATGTAGACCATGTTTTCTAGCTGGAAGAAAGGAGCGAACGTAGGTAAGCTTGTTCATTACAGTTAACTATATATATGGTGTCTCGTGTAAATCGAGGTTTGGCCCCTCTGATTTATCAATAGTTAAGTGAAATTCTAAATTTGGATGCAGGCATATCATATGGAAATGGAAATAATAATGCAACTATCGTGGGGACATACAGTATAGGGGTATTTGACAGATTATTTCACCCGAGATCGGAGAGGTAGGGGAAATGAGGAGGTTTGGTTTCTGAAAGCCAAACAGGGAACTTTTAAAAAGAAATTGGTCATTTTCAAGTTGTCTTAAATCAACAATATAAAGACCCCTATGCAGAAAGACAGCCTCTCTCCTCATGATATGAGAAAGCTGATAGATTGTGGAAGCTCGTATGTTGTTACGTAAATTATGTAAATCCATTTCCATCAAGGTACATGAATATCTTGTATTTGCTACTTCAGATATTACAGTATTCCTTATATTATTAATCGCTTTTAAGTGTAAATGCATTGTGGTCAGTTAAGCTGAGTCATCTCAATTAATTTGTGCTAAAGTTTATTGTGCTGTTCAATGGATAGACCACTTGCTGCGTTAATTTGAGTCTAATGTTGCTGAAATATCATTTAGCCGCATTAATTTGGATGCAAACGTATTTGTCAGTTCTGCTGAATTTCATTGGATTCATCAAGTCCCAATACATGCATGCTATCATGAAGACAACTGCAATGTTTCAGCAGTTAGCATTTATTGTTGACTGATTTTCTCATTTAGATGCTCAGAATGAGTTTGTGAGAAATGTGGAAACCAAAAGAAGGCTTATTAGTGAACTGTCACTCGCTGTAAAAGAGGTATCTGGTCAATATAATCATATTCCCTTATAATGAACTTTATGGATCAAGTATTAATTGATTTAGTACTTGAGCACTAATTGAGGACACTCCAAATCAAATCAAATCAAATCAAATCAGATGTTGATTTGATTTGATTTATTTTCAACTCAGCTCAGTTTACATGACACAATATTAAATTTACATAGGTGTCAAAACACAGTACAACTAAGGAATAACAAAGAAATTGTAACAACAAAATAGAGAGCAAGTTGGGATCATCCAAATGGCATAGGCTAATCTAGTGGATGACCCCAGCAATAACATACAATATAGAAATAGAAAAAAAATATATATTTTTTAAAAAGTATTTCTTCATGCACTAAGGCAGATAATTGGAATAACAACTGAGGATAGAGATGTTGGTTTCTGAGAAGAGGGGAAAAGCTGATTACCCAGAAAAGACCTTTTGGGGTAGCATAGCAACGAACCAAGAAGCTATCAGAAACATCAAAAATCATGTTGGGGCAGAGTTCAGGAATAACATTATTGTTATTTGTGCTCCCTGGAAAACTCTTGAGGAAGCCAAACTAACATTTAACAATTATTCGCTGAAGGCAAAGTGAATATTGGTGAATATTTACCGAGACGTCGTCGAGGTAAGTATTCCCCAATATTCACTGAGCCTGAGGCGAATTATTGTTTTAGTATAATTTTCAGCGGTGAATATAAGAAAGTGCAAAATAACGCGCTGTTTAGCTTAGCAGCCGCGCCTCCAAAATGTTATATTCACCAGGTAGCGTGGTGAATATAACACCAAATTCTTATATTCACTGCTGAAAATTATACTAAATACTGTTATTAATTGATTTTGTTTGCCTCCATTAATTTTTCTTGATAAATTCATGGTAAATTGTTTTTTACTCTTGACAGCTTCAGAGGAAACACATTGGTGCCGACTTAGAAGTGGAAAGGTTGGTAAATTTCAAATGCACGCTTAAGGTGACTCAAACCGGTTTCAACACTTTCAAGAAACTCACTTATTGGAACGATTTACACTACAACACTGTATCACGTATTAGCAATGTTGTGATACCATATGAAACTGCAATTATTGCTGAATAAAAAGCGGTCATTATTGTGACACAAGATGTAACCATGGCAATGGGAACGCCTTGTAAAAACACCCTATATTTTGGCTTTAGTTGCTCATATCTCCAAAACGAACTTGGTGACCCCATTTTTTATTGCTCGAAAGTGATCAACAGACCAAGAAAAATAAAAAATAAAAAAATTAAGGTGGCTCTGAATCCGCTCCACAGAATTTTTTGAAACTTTGCAGACAGTTTTATCTTGGTCTGCTGATCACTTTCCAGCAATAAAAAATGGGGGTCACCGAGTTCGTTTTTGAGATACGAGCAACTATAGCCGAAATATAGGGCGTTTCTACAGGCTTTCCTGTTACCATGGTTGCGTATTACGTCACAATGATGACCGCATTTTATTCAGCAATAATTGCCGTTTCATATGGTAACATAAAATTGTTACTACTGTACGTGATAGTGCCATAGTGTCAATCTTTCTGATAAGTGAGGCTCTTGAAAGTGTTGAAACCGGTTTGAGCCACCTTAACTCAAGCAGCATTCCCCCTCTTACAGTAAGCAATTTTTCTTTGTAAATGTAGAGGTAATTATTTGTTTACCCATGGAGCAAGGAGCTCACAAAAACTTGTTCAGAAGTGTTCTTGCATTATCAAATTGAAATTTGGAATGTTGGTTTTTGAGGAGAGGGGAGGAACCGAATTACCCTGGGAAAAACCTCTTAGAGTGGAGTAGAGAACCGACAGCCAACTTAACCAACTTATTATGTTGAGTCCAGAAGCAGAAACCAAGCCACATTGGTGAGAGATGAGTGCTTTCACCACAGCACATCATCCCAGTTCTCCCCTCCCCTAGATTAAAATGATGACAAATGCTTGTTGAGAAATATTAATTTTTGTATAATAATTATCCTTGCAGAAATGATGAACATGGCTTGTTGGTTTCTTGTCTGTTAGAAGCTATATTGCTCCATGGATATCATGAGCCAGGTGTTAAGGTGTGTTGTGAATTCAAAAATTAAAGACATGTATGAGACTAGACTTTTGGTTGTGCACCCCAAAAATCATGTGTGATCGCACTTGCATGCCTTACCTGGTAGCATGAGTGCTCCCAAAGCCAAAAATAAACTTTGAGCCCCTTGGTGTTAGATGATCATACTGTCTATGTTCATTTGAAGCCACAGCTGGGCTGATCACCTCTCTGCTTTTACCTTTGTTTGCAGTTATCCAATTTTTACAGTCTGCTTGGGAAGATTTCTTTGGAAACAATGCCTTCTCATGTAAGTCTTATTTCAGTATATAACACTGTATGAACCAAATTTACCAATCACAGAAAAGCTTTGTAGTAGTTCAATGCGTGATTCTGTGTCTTTCTATAACAGTCTTTTTGGACCCTTATCGTGAACTTCACTCACAAGGATGTTCTGCATGAATTGGAACACCTTTCTCAAATCCACACCAATGTTGGGAGATGTCGGGTAAGTTGAACAATTTGTGATGCAGGATTCATGATCCCTCTCCATGTTTTTGCAGAACTTACAGATTCACTTTATGCTCATTTTCACCATATTTTGATAATCAAGGGGTGTGCACAGGGTTCGATGCCGTGATGTATACATATGGGGGCTCTCACCAGTTCCATCAGTACCTGTGTACTCTATGTATACCAGGTTCAATACCTGGACTCCACAACATGTGGGTTGCATTGGTTCATTCTCTGCTCTGTTCCGAGAATTTTCTCTTTGGGTACTCTGGTTTTTCCCTCTCATCATGGACCAATATTTCAATTTCATATAAACTGACTGATTTTTTAATAGCATTCTTGTAAAGCACATTTGTGCTGGAAGTACTAATAATATAGTGATGATGATGATGATGATCATGATGATGATGATGACAGTACCAGAAATGATAATTAAACCATAAATTATTCATACTTTTAATGTTAGGCTTGGGTTAGACTTGCTTTAAATGATGGCTTGATGGAAAGTTATCTTGATACATTGCTAATGGACAAAAGTCAACTCCAGTAAGTTTTTTTTCCTTTTTCTTTTTTGATGAATTAACTGGCTTACAAATCTCTTTCTGCATCCAAGCAAGAGTATTATCAGTAAAATAAGATGCTTTACATTTTTCTGCTTTACTTAACTGCTTCTGTTTACATGTAGTTTCTGATGGTGACCATACAAGTATATCGTGATAAATTTGTTCTTGTTTTGAAATTTTTTGAACCAGTTGCCTTTTTATGTTCAATTGGAATGAATGTAAGACACTAAAAAATAAAAGCAAAACTGGCCTAAAAAATTTTGAAGTGGGAAAAATTTTAAACCACAACAAATAATACACTTAATACTTGTATCTTCAGTTTCATAGCAGACATGTCTCAGTCAACTTAATTCATTTACAGATATAACATCTGCTTTGTAAATTTGTTATTCTTCTGATTTGCAGAGAATTCTATAAGCCTTTATCCTTCATGCTAGATGCAGAATTGCCATCAATAATGAAAACGTTCCTTCAAGGTATGCAGTACCAATTTCACCTCATTTGGCCTCCCGAAAATATTCTAGCCTTCCTCCATCCTTACTGAAAGGCATCTTGTGCTCAAAACTTTGATTACCATCAGTTCTGTAAGTTGTTCCTTAGCACCATTTCATTGAAATCCACAGGGCTTGGAGAATTCAAATTTGACTTTAACTACAACACACCAGGGCTGAACACTTGGAGTAGTGATACACTGGCTTACTGCGGAATATGGCAGCTACCTAAAGTTGCTCCGCACTCACTAATGGCATCATATTCAGGTATCATCACAATATTGACTCGCAACTCACAGTGTAACTGAAAATAAGGGATGTGGAAGTGAAATTTCAAGCAATAAAGGATTTCTAACTTCTACAGCGGAGGGTCATGCCGTTAACTTAATAACTATTGTTTTCGTCCTGTTGCACGATTTCACGAAATAATGCAAAAGTAATATTGCGCAGACTAAGTCATATACAATGGGTCTGCATACAGCCCTAGTATTCCTCTTTTGTTTCTTCTTTTAGGTGTGCATGGTCACAGCTCTTCAGCTACTCCTGTCACCATTCCAACAGTGTCAGTTGTAACCCAAGAGATATCACGATCAAGTATGCCTCAGATACAGCTGAGTTCAGGCTCCAGTGATGCTGAAATTGCCGAGCTTGCTGGTGCCAGCATTGAGGATAGCGTAGAAATCAAAAGAAATGCAGAAGAAAAACAAATAACATCTGAAAGATATGCAGAGGAAGTAGAAGGGAAATGTTCAAATCCACATCCTTCTACAGAAGGAGAAAATGAAGCAGATGGTAATAAATTGGTATTATGCTAATAGCAATAAAGTAAATAAAGTATAATGATTTTTTCCCTTATAATTTTCGTTTTGATGTCTGATAGCATTCAGATGGATACTACAATAATTTAACAAAGTTTTGGTAGCAAAATGCCCATTCTTGTACATGTAAGATGTCAATGGAAGAAGCTAGAGTCCTGGTGCAGGTCTCACAAGGCCTTGCATCATTGGCTTGCTACTCTTCCAGACAACAATAAAACAAACAACAGATACAATAATGGTTTTCTTAATTATTACACACTATAGGAATAAATGAATCTTTTTTCTTTTTGCCAACAAGACAAGGCACAGCATACCGTCAGTCCAACTCCTCTTATGGGCAGCAATAAGCTGGGTATGGCTGTTGGTTGGTCATCTGCATTTGAGACGCTGATGAGAGTTGATAATGGCACTGATCAGACAGATGATGCAGCAATCTTGCTGGACGTTTCTACAGAGGAGGCAACCATTCCCATATCCCCCACAAAGATAAAGAATGTTCCTAGTTTCCGCACACTTCTAAAGGACTACAATGTGCAAAGCCCGGACAGATTTGAGTCGCCAGTGTATGAACAAATCGCTGCGCCTCAGGGCCCTAGTACACAACCACAACAGGTATGTGAATGGAGAACTTAATTTTTTCACGTCACTTTTAAAAAGTGGTAATGTCTTTAACCTTGCAATTATGGTAATTATATAGACTGCAGTGCATTTAATAATCACATCTTTCCAATGGCAGCCTCAAAGGCTTGGGTTTCATGACTTACATCAATAGTTATAAAAATGATGGCACTTGAGCTTTTCCATAACTTGGCAGCCAGAGGTGCAATGTGATAGTTATGATTATTCATTCCTCTTTAATGCTGCCCTTCACATTTAAGGTTAAAGTACTTTAAGCTTTGATTTAGTTACAGGGATAATACAATGACATAATTACGTACAATAGGTGACTGATAGATGTGTGCCTTTACTACAACTACTGCTGTACTTTGGGTGTACTGGCACCAATTTAATGAGCTTTCCAAACTCCCCTCTTTCTGCCATGGTAACTGGGAGTTCCTGATGTGAAAGCAGGGTGCAAAGAAAATAAAAGAACACAGAAAATAAGAAGACAAAAATTAAAACTACAATAAGAATGCATAAAACAGGCTAAAAACAAAATGGCTCAGCGAAACGGTTTGTCACATCTATGTCCACATTTGACCCACAGATTCCTGAAATTACGAGATTGCCATTCCCTGTCGAGTATTTCACAGTAGCAGGCTTTGAAGTTCTTCCACAAAGTGGTTCAGTCCCTGTACAAGGGGATGAAAAACTCACGGCAGAGCTCATGTCAATAGTGACGGAGATAGCTAATGAAAAAGGACTGGACGGTCAAAATTACCAGTGCAAAGGCTGTGGCGGAAATATCGGTCAGTCATCAATGATAATGATTGGTAATGTTTCCAGTGTTAGAATGATTGTCTTTAGTTAGAAAGGTACACAACTTGATCTG
>BLFK01000068.1:15000-75000 GCA_014634185.1 Astreopora myriophthalma | reverse complement strand
AAAACAAACGTGTATGCAAACTTTTCCACCAATCAGATACAAACTTGAAACCAAGTGTGACTTTGTCACCCTTTCATTTCATAGTTGCTTTGCATTTTGATTGGCTGGTGTAGTTCCTTCAGAACGTGATTGGCCCTGAAATTACTTTGGTTTTGGTTTTTACGACAGCCAATTGAAAACTGCTTTAATTGCTACATGTTTATTACTACATCATACTGGCACAAATACTATGTGAATGTCAGTGAACAATCTTGAGGGCAATTGTGTTACAAAACCTAACTTAAGTTTGAAAGATCTCTGGACTGAACAAAAACACAAGTTTTCACAACATTTTCCCATTCTCACCCTCTCTCCAATTACTGTTTTAACAGCAGCCATGGATTTCTGAACCTGAATTGAAAAGCCAAAAAATTAGGGGCTTTAGATCATTAAGTATACACCTTATTCACTCAAATCAATTAACCTGAGAGAAACATGTTTCCCAGTAAAGGAAATGAATGCAAATGGAGGGGTAAATTGATTAAATGATGGAAGTCAATGTACACACATACACACAACATTTGGTCTTTATTGTTATAAGGATCACAAACCAGGAAATTGCATTGTATAGGAATTACAGCCATGAAAGATTGAAATGCAGGGTGTGGAAAAAGGAAAGGGACAATGAATAATAATTATTACTGTTTCCTTGATGTGTAAATTATCTCTGGACTGACTCCAGAATTGAAGGCAAACTAAATGACAATTAAAAAAAAAAAATTGATAATTAACATGAAATTAAAATCATTACTACATTCAACTATTTAATAGACGAATACTAAGATACATTTTCATTTCTTGCCTTATGTAATCTTGTGGGTGACGGCATAGGAACACCTTGTCTTTTTGCCTCATGTCGTAATGTGAGAAGCATGTTTCTTTCCTTAAGCAACACATACCTGTGAAACAATAATTCCAGTGTCTATAATAGGTTTCATTTTAAAGAAAGAGGTAAAAGCAAAAGAAACAGTTCTGTTGTTGCATACAATGATAGTGTGATTATTTGTTACCATAGTTTATGAAGGTCTTCATTGCTCTTGGCCCTCAATTCACCAGCACGCCACTTCCTTCCTTTAAAGTTGAAAACATACATGTAGGTATTAGTTTGAAATGAAATACAGCGGTAGTTGTGGTATGTAAAAGTAAATATAACAGATGGTGATGATTATGACACCAGCAACAGGAACCCCAGGGGAATTTGACATTTTCATGGAAGCTACAGTCAAATTCCCCACCCCATTGGGCACTTACTATGTCAAATTCTCCGACCTGGGGCAACACGTACGTGTCAAAATGCCTACCCGGGGGAAGGCTCTCTGAGTCAAATTCCGCGGGTAGCCCTCCTCCCCCCCCCCCCTGCCTTGGGTTGAACAATATAAGGGTGCATTAATTACGTGATGTAAGTTGTTGTAAAGCTTGGCATTATCATATCACTGTCATCATTTGACACGGAAAAAGCATCTTAGTGCAATGAGCTTTCACACACAAACGCACCTGTTTCCACTGATTCTGGAGCCAGTTCTCCCTTTTCAAGCACCCCTGGAGGAAAAAACTCTTCCAACCCAAACGACAGTGGACTTGTTTGCAGACATCGAGCGCAACCAGCCCTGTGTTCAACAGCGGAAATGAAAACGAATCATCTTGATTTTCGAGTTGGAACAAAATTTGCCCCTTACTGCCTTAAAAAAATCTCATTTATGTACCTGATCGGAGATTTCGCTAGGGCAAACGGTCGAAAGTTGACGAAACCTCGAAATCTGTGCAAAACTACCGCCATATTGCTTTTTGTTCCACGCATATTTTTCTGCGCAGGACACGAAACCGCTGGATATCTCGTAGCAAAAAGTGCGCCGATTTTCGATATTTCAACTTCGCTCTTTTTGACATTGGGCGTTTTTTTTTTTTCGCGTACGGGATGATGGGGGTCCCATTGAAAAACCACTTGCAGCAAGCATGGCTTGTTACGTTCTTTGATGATTTGTAATGTGATTGGAGACTAAACCATCATTCTTAAAAAGTTGACATTTCCGAGCGAATAACTGTAGCTAGCGAGCTATTTGAACAGTGTATTGAAGATCAGATGTTCCGCTGTAATGACAACAGCAAGCCACGTAACTAGGGATTACTCTCGAAAACTAATTAAGTGCTACAGTTTCCCTGAACCTGTTTGCATTTCTTAAGCTTGTTTAATTTCCACTTTGACAGGCATGGAATTACAACCGGAAAACTGATATTTTTTTGCCCTTGTTAATTTTCTGCGAATAAATTGTGAAAAAAGACGTTTAATATTGTTCGACTTCAAGTCCATTGACGCAAAAGAGGAATAAAACTTATTGTAACAATAGCTTTCGTGCGCACTCAAAATGGTTTAATAAATTGAAGCTGTTGACAGCAAGCCCCTGTTTCAGCAAATTAAAAGTTGAGTGAAAAACACATACATAATTAAACAAGCTCAAACACCTTCTGTGATTCAAACTTAGTCGCACGCGTGGTGAAACCAGGAATGTCAATTACTTTTTTCCCCTCTGAGGAACTCGTATTGTTAATTTACTGGCATCACTCTAAATCTTTGTACTTGCTTGTATGTATGCACAAAAGGCAGTACTTTACATGTGCATATTGCTTCACTGTTGAATAAATTAAGACTTACTTTAGACTGGATAATTGAGGTATATTCTGTCATAGAGTATAATTGTTTTTGGCTATTGTGCGAAATGACAGCGGGATGACAGATGTCTGTAGAGCTGTTTACGGAGCGGTATTAATTCCGTGTTATACCGGCCGCAACAAATTGAGTGTACGGCGAGACTGGCTTGGTGGACGAAATGTATTTTCAACGGTAGCAGCTGAAAAGTCCATCCTTAGTACTAATTACACAGCTTATGCGCTGTCATGGAGGAGAAAAAGAATCAAGAATTGACGAAGAAAGTACGATTTGACTTAAACGATGAGGTTTTTCTGATTCCAAGTAAGTGGGATCGATTGAGCGAGTGTAAGGGAAACAGTGCGAAAATTGTCGAGGACTTCACGCCAAAGCAAAGATCTCGCACGGCCGTTGAGCGACGTAACAAGAGCAAGCATGGCCAAAGAGAGCTGCCAGATTTTAGTTCAGTTACAAGTGGAAAGCTTTATTTGACTTCATCAGCACCAAATAAAGCAGCTCTTGATTATTCCAGACCAAACACGTCTCCGACCAAGAATGGTAAAAATGCGCGGAGAACTTTGCGACAGAAAACTGAAGGTTGTGAAAATACAGCTAACAAAAATTTCAAGTCTCCGAATGAAACGAAATTAAAATGGTATCACCGTCCTTCTCGAGAACTACCAAGACTTGACGTCGCTTTGCCGAAGATTCCTTACACGCCAGATATTAAAAGGGCGTTCGAGAAAGTTCTCCAAAGATCTCCAAGCAGACCTGGCTTACTGAGTGCATCAGACAAAACGAATCTAACCGCACAAGACAAGAAACAGGGTGTCTTCAATGCTGTTTTCTTAGAAAACAGCGACAAAGTATTCCAAAGAAGACTATCGGACAGTTCTAATGCGCTAGGATGTGCGTCAATGTGTCAACCAATTAATGGCGAAGATTGCTCAAGATTTAGCGAACTTTCTTTAAAAGATCTTGACGGTTGTAGTCCTAGTTCGAAAGGTGGTTCCGTGCGAACCGATGAGATGGCGTCTCCCACGACACGGGGCAGGCCTATATCTTCGCTGATCCCAAACAGCATACTTTACTAAGTCTGTACATAAAAGAGTTTCCAGGGCAAAGAAAGCGAATTCTCGGTCAGCGTTTGTAAATATTGTGAGGAGATCTTTGAAACCATTCACTGTTATTTGTTTTTGTACATGTTTTCATCCAGCATCAATGATGTTAACCAAGACGTCGCTTCGCTCAGGCAGCTTGGACAGACGGGCTCACGGGAAAACGTGCGCCGTTTTTTTTGTCCTTCCTTGCGGGGAAAAAAATGATTAGATAAAAAGTCAGATAGTATCGGTAATTCACTATATATTAGTGAATATATATTTCATATTTAAATTTAGTATTTTTATTGTGGAAAGATGACTCAGATGCAACGCGCAAAATTTTTATCATGGACCGTGACGACTTTTTTCTGACTCTTGTTTCGTCAAACATCTTCGAGTGAAGTCACCCTAACATATGGCAAGCTCATAATACTTTATATTTCAATGGGAGGAGCTGAGAGGTTTCATTACTTCATTAAGTGCTAGAAATCGAAGCTGACAAATTATGAGTAGATAACAATTTTTTTTCAGTGGAACAAATATTATTTTTCGCTGATTTCTCGGGACTCCTTTGGATTTAAGAAGTACAGATTATCACAAAAGTTAATAGCCTTCTGCAGATAGAGTCAACTGAATAGAAACCGACACGGAATCCATTACTTTCTAAAAATTAAAACCTACGGTCCGTCACTATGGATTACTTGTAATTTTTTTGGTTTTGGTGAATTTGACTTTAATGTGCCTGACAAAGTCTGAACCCAGACTGGCTAATCACGTGATCGCTAGACTGGGACCTTTGAAAAACATGTTGCTAAGCGACGTGATAGTGCTCCCAAAGGACTTATCTAGTCCAATCTCGTTCTCAGGACTATCTCTTCCATGCAGTGTTAGGTGGCTTATTCAAGAGGACGAGGAGTTACTTCTACAAGTTCTTTTCAAACGCAGGTGACATGCAGTGGGCGCGTTTTCATGAAATTGGCATTTACGCGGATGTAATCCATGTCAGATGTACAATTCGCATTGTTCTTTTTTGCTCTTTCTCCCTGTAATTTGATTTTGTTTTTGTGTGTTGTTTTGTTTTGACAATACGTATTTCTCGTGTTTTTTTTTTTACGCCCGCCCACCCACCGACCCACATAACAGGAAGGCGTTGGCAAGAGCTTAAAATCTTTTTTTTGTAATGTCGTGGTTACGTGGTTACTGTTGGCCGTAAAGACTGATGTGTGAAGGAAAGCCGTGAGGGTGATCTTTAATATAACCTGAAGAGGTCAACGAGGTATTGAGTGTTAAGTACTTTTCGCCGTAAAAGCCATTTCACGAAATGCTGTTACAAAAAGTGAATGGTGTAAAAGACGTGAATGTTTGGTTGTCAGAGAGTCCTTTCGTAATTCATTTATACGTGCCAATTCAAACTTCTAAGCTTTCTAAACAAAGAAAGTTTGCCTGAAATACTGTTGATTACGGGAATATATGCGGCTGGCTTGGATGTTGTTATCTTTATCGACAACAATACTTTTTATTACCTCAGCATTAAGTGTACCGGGTGTTGTCGTGAAAGAGTTCATTGTACGAGCCGGTTCTCCACGCCTTTGTCGGCCGCCTTCATGACTTCCGTTTGCCGAGCGTTTTCTTTTTTCACACACAATATTCTGCCGCGCTATGGGAATGGAGTTACCTTTCAAATTGGCTTTTTACAGGGCAGTGTCTCTGCCACTTGAGTCGTAACTATATATATATATATATATTCCCCTTGCATTATTTCCACCATGTTTTAAGGTCCGCCACCGAGCGACGGTCAGCCGCCGGGTTAAGTTGTCCACTCAAATAAGTCTTGCAGTAACTGCAGGTGAGGTTCTAAATTACTTTCCACACACTTCCTTATAGCCCCGCTGGTATCTTAGGCAAAATATACTCGGTTAGTACAAGGAGGTTAAAAAAAAAAAAGCGAAGAAACGGGCTTAAAGTTTTGCCCTCACGAGGTCCTGCTCGCTTCATGAAGAAAATGTTCCAAGCCAGTCCCCAACTCAGTGTCAAATTGCCCTTCTTGTTAATAGTATTCCTCTTTTAATGTTAATTGAGAAAAGAAGATCTCATTGGGAGATGAAGGCCTATTGTTCTGAGAATGTGATCTCCAACGCTCAAATAAAAATTAAAAGTACCAGCGATATCAGTTTTTGTCAAGGAGTGTATTTGTCGCTCAAAACGAACATTGTTCGGTTGACCGAGCAGCTAATAACCGCGTAGAAATATTTAGAGCAAATGAATTTGAGGGATATCGATGTAAACACATTTGCAAACCGGAATCCCACGTGCAACATCTGCAGCAGCCGCAAACAAGAGCAGACTACAGTTAATCTGCGCTCGACAATTAATTTTCTGTATGTGTGGTCCATTTTGATTCCATCTCTTCAGTTATAGCGAACGATGATTTGTCCCCCCCTCATTGAAGGGCAGAAGCTCTTCTCTGCCAAATGTCATATTTTGCTCGTTCCCAAGGAACGGTTTTGCCCGTTTTAAATGGGACCCCTTTCGTAGTTTAGAAGGACCTCACCCTCCGGTCTCATCCGGACTTACTAAACCTTGTACTGTGATCTAGAGTGCGAAAAAGCACGACAGTATAGTTCCCACAGCAAATTAAATTATGGGCCCATTAATGGGAGAAAAGATCCATTACAACGTGAGAAATATTGTCACGACCAAGTGCTCTTTATGATACCGTCTATTTTGTTGTTTCAATCATTTTCCCTGCCCTGCGGCCGGGGAAAATTACTGAAATTCGCCGCTTGATCAATCTCTCTAAAACTCTGACCTTGGTTGCTGGCAAAGTAAATGTGTTTCTATATATATATATTGAAATCAACAGAATATCTTCTCAGAATTCTGAGGTTTTAGTTAATTTAATCGTGGCGATCTCAGAAAAGGAAGTCGATCGTGGCATGTTCTTGTGTAACGTGCTGCAAATGAGTTTGTGTGCAGTGTGGAGGCCACAACTCATTTTACACAACTCACTAAATTAAAGCTAATTAAAGGGCTAATAGGTGATGTTAGAGCGGGGAAACAAATTTTTAATGTCCTTGCGAGGATGAGATAATTCAGTTGTAGCCTTTCACTTCCATCCTGCCTCTATTTGGACGGGATTTTAGTTTTACCAAACGTAGCTCACACTGTCACAATGTCCAAACGATCCCAGGCCGGTTTATAAATTGTTTGCCCTTGCGTGATGTGTCGATTAAAGTCATTAACATCGACAGATCTGGTAGCTTGAAACTGTACATAAAGGTACTATATATTAACTAGGTTACTCCATGAATTCTTGTAGCAGCCAATGTGCACTGACAGAAATCGAAACCTTGGTCCAGAGAAAAGCTGGAAAAGAACGATCACATAGAGGGGGATTTTCTTCGCAGCAAGCAATGCTCTTTTATTCTGGCACCGACGGCCCTTTTTCCCGTGTTGTTAATAATGTCGACAGAGCAAGCGGTAAAGTGATACAATATTCCCATGCAGGAACCATTAAGTTTCAAAACTTGTGTATCAGCTTTAAAAGCAAGGGGTCAGAACTGGTTAGTGTAGCCACGTCAGAATTTCACCAACCGCTCCTGACTGCACGTAAGAAAATTTTACTATTGTATGGACCATTATTGGGATGGCACGCACCGTTGTCCATTCGTCTTAACCACCAACAATGACTTTCACCTTCTTGAATCTAATTAAGATGGATGCGAACCAATACGCATTAAAAGTAATTGTGAATACCCGTTTTAGTGCAAAACGTACACTGTAAAACGTACACACTTCAACAGATAAATTGATCACGTGTTGTCCGCGCAGCTTCCTTAATTTTGAGAGTTCAAAAGTGGACATCTTTTTGGATATTAGATACTGCATAATTTTCCTCGCTTTCTCGACTTCAGTAAACCGCATAATATAATTTGCATTTTCTTTACACAATTACCTTAAAATAGCGATGTGTTATTGCAAAAGAACTCGAAGTATGAATGCTGGAAGTCTGTAATGCGACCAATATCGGACTTGTGCTGTATCGCACCTAAAAGTTTGCATGGATTAAGTCGCTTTATTGATGTGCATGGTAACAGCTGTGATAGTGCTTTTCACGCGAGGTGATATCTAAAGACAGCTTCAGCTTGGCTTGATTGTCGGTCAGCCTTGAGCTCAAGATTGTTAATCTTCCAAACCGATGGTGCAGTTGTAGAAGTGAGTATACATACTTTAGTACAGCCAACAGTATGAGAAGGCGCTCTTGTTAGCCAGCGTGTGAATAACATCAGGCGCAATGTTGAGCCGGCGCTGTTGTTGAACGATGTTGGTTTAGTTTTTGGCCGGTTTTCTGTCATGATCAGCGCTGAAAGACTGGTTTCACTTTCAATTCACCTGTTACAACGCTTCAGATTGAACGAAGTTATGACTCGACAATTTGAAGATTAGTACTACATTTGTAAACCGGTCGTTAAAATACAGGGCGGTTAAAGTCTTCGTGTTCTTTGGCTGCGACGATAAGAATATGTTTCCCTTCCGTGTGTGAAGGTGGTAGTTCGTGAATCACTTTAATCGCCTCCGGGTGCTGACCAAGAAAGTTCCGCTTTTGTGGTCGAGACTGGTGGAACTGAAGCTCCTGCAAATCCGTTTGTACATTGATAGATTTGTCAACGGATTCTATAGTGACTGGATTGATTGAGAAGGGACCGGTACACTCTTTGAGATTAGTTTGTTTCGTCTGGAGGGAGGATTAATCTCTTGGAGTCCACTATTACAGCGGTTCGTATTCAACGTTGTACAAGATCTGTCACTGCTATTGTTGTGTTGCAATATCTAAATTTGCGCACGTGTGTCGTTTACGCGATGGCCATTTTACGCGACCTGCACGCGCGACGAACAATGGAAAACGATACAAATTAAAATAAAGGTGCACACTCTGTGCTCTCTGTTACGTGGATCACACGTGTAAAGGAGGGCTGAATTTCGTTCAAAGAATGATTTGTTTTAAAAAAAGTTAACACGGCACGCAACAAAATCCTACTAGCTGATTGAAAACAAAGCCCAAAGACTAAACAAAAAGATAAGGGACACTGTTCAAAGTGTCAAGAGGAACTGGAAGGGGGAGGAAAATCCAGTTGATGCACTCGGACCATCACCTCTGACCACTGACTGAGTAACTTATGCTTTGGGTAATCAAATCGTCGCCTGGGCCACACTGGAGACTACGTACATGAAGGTATATTTTTGTTATTGCGATAATCGTTAGTCTCACGTTTTCCCGAAACGAGTGATTGCCCTTTGCATGTAATGTTAGGCGCGTATCACGGCCGCTCAGAATTTTACACAGTTTGTTTCGATGTGGGGGAGATTAAGCACAATTTCTGAGAGTTTATGCGAGAAGTCTGAGCTTGATGGAAACATGAAAGTATACACATTTTTGGCAAATTCTCAGGCATTTCACACACCCTCTATTCATTATCTTATCTGACGATTTCATATTATTGTTTTCGCGCATAGACCCTTGCCCGATAAAAACGAACTTCAGTGAAGGTACGGTGTGAAAACCTTCTCAGCTTTGCCGGCCTCGGCAGCCTTTCAAGTTGTCCGCACTACAGGGTGGAATTTGGCAATCTAGCTTGAAACTGTGCATTGATAATATGTATGATGCGGTAAAACGAAAAATGCATTTTTGTTAATCACTCCCTATAAAAGAGCCAATAACTTCCGCCAGTCAAGGGCCTCTCTCCAGCGCTATTATCTTTGCGTCATTTCCGGCCTTATCAAATGAGTAAGCTTCCATGAAAACGTTGTTTGCGAAAGTTAAACAATATTTATGCCTACGATATTCCGCTTTTAGCGTATGTAAACTACTTTGTTCCGCTAACTGATTCTTTGGATGCCTGGAAAAAATAAAAATAGCATTTTTCTTAATACTTTGTTTTTCAACTCATTCCAAAGCAAATCTTTCCCGGTAAAATAGAAATTGGTTGAGACAGTTGCGCATGCTCTTCACTTTAACAGTATAAGCACCGGAAGGGTTTTGTCAAATTTCTCTCGAGACTAAAACGACAGTGTCCAGCCTCGTTTCCAGGGCTTTCTCCGAGGCAACCACTTTATCGAGAAATGAAAGTTAGAGAAAACAAATGGAATAAAAATGAACTTTGACGTGCTATCGTCCATGGTCTCCTCATGAACTGTATAAATAGCGCATCCTAATAAAATAGGGGTGGACATGGAAGTTCTAAATACGGCTCGTTTTCTTGCAAAGCCTTTGTTTTTCTCGGTGCCCCGTCGAAGACTAATTGCATCGTGACGTGTTTCTCCACAGGACAAGTGCCACTAGTGACCAAAGAATATGTTATCTTTGTATTACGGCGGTCGGGCAAAGGAAGGCGTCTAATTTGGTGGTTCAAACATAAGAATGGTCCCAAGTTTTGTGGCAAACGAACCGGCAATTGTGGGAGTAAAAACAAACAATCAAACAAGAAAAACATGATGATTGCATTCAGCGTTTTGACATGCTTTCATTCGACAGTTATTTTTTTTCCGCTTGCGTTTACATACTGTATTGGCCTTTCTTTCTTTGGTTGTTAATTCTATTCCTCCTTTTTAAATGTCAAGGCTCCAAATGACCTTGAAATAACCCTTTTAGCTCGGTTCGAAGTATAAACTCTTACCACCCATCGTTTTCCCAACTAAAACAATAAACATTGGACAAATAACCGATGATAACGCAGCTGAACCGAATTCGGCCAATGAGAACGCAAGTTTGATGACTTAAGGACGTATCACGCTATTCCTGATGGTTCCGGAGCAAGTACATGTAAATTTGACTCTCTCTCCTAGCGCTTTCACTTCCACGCTTCAGCGAGTATCTTGGAAAACAATCTTTGTCAAGGAATAACTAATTTTCGGTGGGTGTAACAGCACAACAGACTTAGAATTACCATTGTTGCTATCTAGAACGTGTCCGAAGTCTTATGGTGGTTAGTGACAACGTGTACCAGGTCTCGTGAACTTTCTAACGCTGATTTCATTTGCTACCTTGATCGATTGCGGTCTGTCCTCTTTGAATTCTCAGTGTTTCTAAGCTTCTCTATTCTTATGACAAGCATCCTGGCTTTGTTGTGTTTGAAAGGGAAATATGTGATATCGCTTCGTGGCTGTAATTAATCGATGTGTTTGTATCGTGTCTTTCAGGAGATTAAACCACGTAAATATTGGTAACGCCGGGAATGAGTTTGCTGTCGGCGCACACATCAACATGAGTGCAGTGTTTCATCAAGCCGTATTAGAGGGCGATACAACGAAAGTCAAGTTTGTACTGAAGTACGGACAAGGAATACGAGTGAATCAACCGAACAAGTATGGGTTAACTGCTCTGCAGCAAGCTTGTATTAACGGCAACCTGAGTCTGGCCAACTTCCTTCTCGAGTGTGGCGCGGACTTAAAAGTGGTCGATTCTGACGGTCGCTCTGCGCTTCATCTCGCATCAGAACGGGGTCATCTAGATATTGTCAGCCTGCTTGTAAACTCGACTTGCGTTGATGTGAACGCAAGAGACAGTTCTGGCCAAAAGGCCGTCGATGTAGCGAAGAATGAGCAAGTTAGAGCGTTGCTTTCACAAGCAATGCTCTCGGAGAGTTTCAAACAGAAATGCGGCGTCGCAGATAGCCGGTGGGATCGCGACGGTTTTGACTTTAAGAACGTTCCGGGTTGGCGTCACTCTATATCGAGTACATCAACGGATTCTGGGGTTTCTGAAGACTCGAGTTTTAGTCACGATAGTGGTTTGGACTATAGATATCCCAACCGATACTACAAAACCACTAATAGTCTTGAGCAAAACGCCGATTATTATATAACTGACCTAAATCGTCACCAAGGAACTGAGAGGGAGGAATTCATTTACGCCCGACAAATTGAGCCCGTTGCACGACATGCAGCCATCGTGAAGAGTAACTCGTTTACTGGAGCACGGCATGAATACGGCGACAAGTTAGAGAGCGCTTCGCTTGGCGATGAGGGAGACGCGTATGCGGGAAGGCGCAGCAGTCGACAACACAGAAACCACCGAGATCCTACTAGGCGCAAGACTGTAACCTTTGGTGAAAACGAGTCGTATTACATTTCTTCGAATGAAGATCAATGGTATCCTAAATCGCATTCGATGAGTCGACCGCCAACTTCAAGCAGTAACAGAAACCCATTACCCGAAGGCTGGGGTACTTCAAGTAACGCCTATCACAAATCAGACGCCGTGCGGTTTTCACGGCAAAGTGGGTCCATTTTAAGAGAAAAGGAGAAGGCTTTATCTGTAGAGAAACGGGAAATTTCCTCACCAAGAGAAGTGAAACTCCAGAGAAACTTTCGACCAGGATTCTCAGATAAATATGTACAGTAGAAGAGGCTTCTGTTAGAAATTATTGTGCATTCATAAATTATGCATTCAGCGTCCTGATAGCGAAATTAATATTGGCGTTATCATTAAGCCGTAGAAAATCACTTATATGTGAAAAAAAAAAAATATCCTCATAAAAAGTTACAATTTTCATGCGTGTCATTTCTTAGGCTGTGTTGATTATAGTTGTAATTTCGCCTGCTTTGGTTAAAATTGTTTGATGAAATATTGAAGTTTGAAATTTCTTCCTTGGGAATCTTAAATATTCTATACATATCTATTTATGTACGATGATGTATAGTTTTGTACATGCACCTGCAGGTTCTATTAGGATCTGACAGATTTTGTCCTTGGATCGTAAGTGTGATATTTCAATGTTTAATTGAGGCGTATTTATTAGAAATGAGTCATATCTTTTTTGGGTTTCTCATATCACTATAGAAATGATATCGTTCTCTCGTTTTGAAGTTTAAAAATTAATGATTTAATCAAACCTTCTTAGCGATACATATGTCTCTAAAAGAAATTGCATTATCCACACTTGATTAATAATAATTTGTTAAGTATAAACCGGTACGGCCTAAAAAAGAATCATTATCCATTTGGGAAAGGGTTTTCCAGGTGCTGAATGGTTAAAACTTGTAGTAGCTGGTCTGTATAAAAAAGTATGATTTAAATAAAAAAACAGCTCTACAGAAAACGATCGTCGTCGGTTATATTATTAGTTATGCAAACTTAGACGTGTAATATCAAAATAACCTTGAAAATTATCAAATTAAAAAAGAACAAGTGATACACTGTTTTATTTCACCCACAGCGTCTACATTCGTCTTCTTGGAAGTCAAAAGGTAGAACTTTCGCAAATGTGTACAAAAAATATATATGAGTCATGTCGAGAAGAGTTGCTTAAGTAAAAAGGCTCAAGGGAGAAAATTTATCAGTGTGCCTTTTCTTTTGGCTGAAAAATGTGGCTTGTGATACAAATTATGTAGGTTTGTTAGATATAGGTGCCTCCAAAGAAACAATTTCGGCTAGCAGTGCTTTTTCCCTTGATTTTTGCTGGAGTAAATATTGTTTGCGGTATTTAAGCCCCCTTAGCACGCGGAATCTCCTGTGTGAAAGATCAGTACTCTTCAAAGGTTATCAAGGCCTGCGGAGGCTTTTCAATCAACACGAATGTCACCCTTCGACTCGCCTGCGCGTTTTGCACTAGAAGTAAGTGAATTCAGTGGTATCGTCCAAACCTGTCGCGGAGATGATTTACATATGCAGCTCACTTTCAAAGGCATCTCGATGCATTGCAATATTTTCTCACGAGCTCCAGTTGATGTTTACTTTATTGCGTATCCTGTTCTTTGTGGGGGAAAAAATTTGCAAGACAAAAGGAGCCATTTCGGCCTAATCACTCGAGTAAACACGTCTTTTCACTTCCAAAATCAACAGCAAGAGCTGTCGGCTGCACTCTCAAAGCGCTTATGTTGACTGAAGGATCGTTTTGTTGACATCATTCACATGATGCGCTGATTTGAGCAATATATATGACAAAGATCTCACACCTACTTTCTGGTGGGTTTTATATTGAACTTTACATTCACCGTCTGCCACATGGAACATTCTGGCTGTTTCATTTTTAGCTTGTACAGTGGTGCTAAGGCTTGGAATGTTGTCGAAGTGCACAGATTCGATTTGGTTAGCTTTGGAAGTTCACGTGGCGTCTATTATCGCTTCCGCTGAAAATTTGAACATGGGCTTGGCCTGTTCTCTGCCCCCCTGACGCACTTTGCGGTTAAATTTCCCATCGTGAAAAACTGAACTTGTAGCTGAAGAAATTATTCAAGACAATCACAGAAAGAGGTCTTAAAGCAAATCTTTTGGACCTATGAATTTCATATATTCTCATTAAAACTCTGTCTAAATTATCCTATACACGAGGTTATTACGAAGCTCGATCGGTCAATAAGCCAGAAAACAGCAGTGCAAGGCGAAAATGAGAAACACACGAAACGGTCCCACAACTCCTTGCTCACCACGTTCCTGAGTCAACAAAAGAACGAGACCAGGGATAAATCACTATTTTTGTGGTTTTGATTTTTTGGCTAATTAGTGAGAACAGGTGCTTTTAAACACATTTATTTTCTTTAAATATCTTTATTTTTTGAAATAAAAACGCCATCCCCAGCTGAGACCAATAAAACTGAACTGAGACCTCAATAATATAGAAATGCATTTGATTGGCTGCTACACTCAGCAGTCCGATAACAAAAAATTTAGTTTTAAGCTTCGGCTCAACAATAGAGTAGAATTGCATTGGTCCGTTAGCTTTCATTTAAAATAAATGATATTTTGTCTTAGAGATAATCAACTTTTTCTTGATTTATTTATTGCCTAAACCTACCACAAACTGCTGATGTTTTCCTGTATTATGTAATTGGTTACCATAGCACGTAGCTGGACGCGTGAAGACGTCTTTCCACACCATATATACATCCAGTTACAATGTAGTTTCAGATTAACTCCGTTAGCTCAACTGCTTTTTCAGCGCAGTGAGTGATTACATTCTCGACGGTCTGTTTCGCTGCCGTAGTTTGTCCGTTTTCTTGCTGAAATGTTCAGTCGTATTTTCTAACACTCTTTTTGAAGCGGTGGCAAACTGAATTCATGGCAATATCTCAGACATCCTGTCAGGTATACTCTGAAGATGACAACTTTTTAATCGGTGATGATCTCACAACAGAACGGCTTCGTCGAGAGGCAAGGCAGCTTCACCTCAGTAAATTTCCAAGAGTTCGTCGCAAGGTCCACTTCGCAAGGTACAGAAACTCGTTTTTAAAACGTGACTTGGAGCAAACAACTTACAGAATTGAACAGGAAAGAAAGTTGAGGCTGGCCGAAATAGAGCGAGCCCGCTCTCTCATTCTGAAACAGGATAAAGGTAAAAAGATAATTCATTCCCAAGGTCAGGAAATATTTGAAAGAGAGACGAGAAAAGTTGCAATAAATGCAAGGCATAGAAATGGAAACATGGTTATTGCAGATGAACAGAGAGAGAGCCTTCCCAGTTTTTCGCCTTCGGCTTCCACAAGAACCTCTTCATCGCCTAAAAAACGCGACTCCATAGCAAGCCGTGAGATTTCGTCTGCCGCGAAACCAAGACTTGATCAGGTCACATCGCCAAAGAATTTTTATGAGGATCAAACAGGTTCAATTGAGCAAGAGAAAAGCTGTGGAATTGAAAACAGTGATTTCAAACGAGGGCAGCCAGATGAGAGGTCACGTGAGGGAAATTCGGGATCTTTGCGGTCTTCCGAAGTGGCGGGAAAAAACAATTTAATGATCGCTAAGGATAAAAGTCCCCGTACTACCCCTTTGAGTCGCTTAAGGGCCTCGTCAACGGAAAGAAGCAGCAATTTAGCGGGAAACCAGGACAGAGGAATAGGTGTTACAGCGGAGTCTGACCCGTCACGATTGTCAGCGGTGTCAGGAATGCGCGAGTGGGCAGGAACGCAGGAGCAACTGAATGTTTCAAATTTGAGCGCATCGCGAGCGTCATCTCAGGCTAGAAAACGTGACTCAACTGGAAAACAAAACGAAAGACCCAGCGCCGTTTGCAGTAACTCGCGATTGTCAGCAATGCCGGCAAACCAGGAGAAACAACTCAGCGTTGAAGAAGTGAGTCGGTCAAGGGGGTCATCCATTATGGGGAAACGCGATTCACTAAATAATCAAGTTAAAAGACTCAGTGTGGTAGGTCTGAATTCGTCGCGGGCCTCATCTCTCACAGATAAACAGGATGTAGCACGAAGATATAAGCAAACGACGCCAAAGGTACCTAGTCTGCAAGTAACGCCGAAGATTAATACGGACAACGAGAGACAGAATTCGTTTGAGTTGGTGGTTGTTGAGAAGAAGGAGAGATCGATTGACGGCAACTCAAAGAACTTCACAGACGTCAAACCAAACCCTGTGGAGAAAGCACTAGAAACGCAGCCTGACGCTGGATTTTCCAAAGCTGTGAGAGAATCAAACCAGAGAATCAACCCTGCCACTGAGTCTAAGGCAGGTTTGGGAGGCACATCTCAGATTTCTCGCGCGAGGCGAAAGGCAATTAGACGTACAGCATTACCGGAATTTCAGCGGGAACCAGTCTCGAAGAAAGCGCAAACTCATTCCGGTCACGAGAGGTGGATTTGGACGGAATTTGACAGAATCATGAAGGGTTTCGCGAATGCTCTGCAGATTGAGCACAAGTCGGTAAACTTGAAGAATGTTAAGAGCGAAGCAACCCGCACAGACAAGAACACGAATTCGAAAAAACCCGCCACAAAGAACCACCAAAATTCAATGATTCCATTATATTTTCGTTTTGGAGTTTCTGATAGAATAGTTTTTCGAAATTAGATGGGTTTACAGCTTTTTAAAACAAGCAGCGAAGTAAGTCTCTGTGAAGACGCAGATGTGTCTTTAGAGAACTCGAATCAAAGCCGGGAAGTTGACATGAAACTGAGCCGAACAACAGGTGCCCCCGGACTCACGGGAAATGGTACTTAACACGGAGAAAAAAAAGCAGCAAATCGTATTGAGCTGGAATATTGAACCAGCAACACACCCGGCGCACTAGTACCAGATGAGGGAAAACTATTTGGAAAATACAAACCAGTGTTTCCGTCTTGATTAATCGAGTCAGCGACAAGTGTTTATCGTGTTAAAAGCTTTAGAAAGCCTTTTAACAATTTTTGAACTTCAAATTTTCAAGTTAGGTTTTGTTCCATACTCGCTTCAAACCAGGACTGATTATTTCTGAAATCGCATGTAGAGCACTTGGAGTGTTCCAAAGTTTCCGCAGTTCAGTTAGTTTAAACTAACATCGCCGCAAGTTTGCTGAGCCTCACATTCCAAAGTAGTTTCCTTCGACCTCGTCATCGTGGGGAATCATGGAAACGAGTTCACCCTAGTCCTTCCCGATCAAGACAAGTGGTCTGTTCGTATCTTAGTAAACGAATAGATCAGACGCATTCACACAACAGACGTGTGCAGATGTAGTAAACAATAAACGTAGTCAACCAGTGATCGTCAATAATTTATTCATGCATAAAATTTTTCTTTGTTAGAACTTTGAAGTGTTGAAAAGAGATTACAAACCAACATTTTGAGCAACTTTCATTTCGATATTGTTCAGTTGCGTTGCTCCGTTTCTTTCCCGCAGGCCTTGAATAGATCAGTGCGCTTGGGTTACTGATTGCCGTGGCTTTATTATTAATGTTTAATACTGGAGTTTACTGATTAACAGATAGCAAACACAATTGACTCAGTGAGCGTGGAGACAGCTAACAACACTGACAACAGTGACAACAGTGTGGAGCATGAACTTACAACATGGACGTTTTGAGGCTATTTCGCTTTCATCACGAAAGCTTAACGTATCTCGAGCAAAATCGGAACCTGTAAGGAACCATAAAACACGCTGGTGGAAAGGTTCATCGAAAATTTCTCCTGACTCTAGGCGCACGAAATCATGTCGCTCGGAAATCGATATGTCACTGATGAGCGAGCAAAACAGAGAGAAACTCCTGGAGGCTTTTTTACCGGACCTGCGAAAGAACCACACAAGGATGGCCTACATGCATCGAGTACAGCCCTTCAATCTTAACCAAGAGAAACTAAAGACAGTTCAAATACGAGCGAAAACTGCGTCTTACAACAGGGATCTCTGCGAACACAAGGATGTTTCGTTAGGTTACGGTAGAAAAGCAGCTAACAGTACAACTCCGCGGCCTTGTTGGGCCGTCAAATCTCTACCTCTTAATTCAGCGAATGACACTTTATTTCCAGACGCACCACCTCAATTGGTTGCGTACGTAAAGCGACAGAAGTGGAATTACAGTGACGGCAGAGTGTCTCTTCACAGACCTCTACCAAAAAGGTCATTTGACAAGTAAATACGTGCTCATATTTCCCTTGGCCTGGGTGACTAACTGTTCAAATATCCTACCGAAAATATACTTATCCTCGGTTAGGTGAGGGATAATGACGAAAGGAGAGAACGAAGAAGAAATATGTTTTGTTTTGCAGTCTGCCAACTGCGCCTTGGAGACGAAGGAATGTTTTTACAAGCAGGAAGAATTTATGAAACAATATTTAAGTAAGACTGAGGGGCGCCTTTCAGCTAAAATTTTTTTTCATGTTATCAAACTAGTGGGGTAAAATATACATATTTCAATCATCGACATGATAACACAAACGGCATGCATTGGTGTATTCCAGGAAATTCAAACATCACTCTTTAAATGATTGATTTTTAATTCGGTTCGGAACTAACAGATTTAGTGGAATTCTTTTCAAGATAATTTTTTTGTTATATTTGTAAGAGATGTCACTTATAATTTGATTGTGCCGTTACGATCAAGGACTTTAATGGCACATGTTCGATCTAGTCAACGTAAACGATTGAAGGTCATTTTCTTTTGCATACATTTTCATAATCGATAAGTGGTTTAATATAAACTTCAGTAGGCTGCCGCTGGTAACTTCATCCTTTAGTTGACCATGTTATTATGTCAGCGCTTTGGGACACAAAGACGCGTAAATTTCGGTCCGCAGGCAGTTTTACTTTGGGTAGCACAAACTACTTTTACACTGCTTTTACGCATATGTAAACACCCTCTGTATTAAAAGAGCTCAGTCATCGAAGCTCGAGTTTAAATAAAAACAAAACATTGTTTTGGAAACATTTGCGCATAGTACACTGTTTGAAAAGAGTCCTTTGGGCCACTTTACAGAACAGTGATTTTCATTTCACTGCTGTGTTTTCAATTTTTGTTTTACCCAAAGGGGGTATATTATTGGCCTTTTCACTAAAGGAGGCATGATGGCGAACGAATAATGAAGGTGGGGGCGAGGGGGGCGAAAGATTTGCCCGCAGAAAACTGCCTACTGTCCTAGTGTTTTCGTCCAAGATTGTCATAGCACGACTCACTCATTACACCTGTCATGGCAGCTTTACGCAGAATGCCACATGTGACCAGAAGGTTTTCAAAATCAACTGCTTTAAAACGTTTTCCTTGCTCTGAAATTTTGTTTCTAACCAAATAAATTTCAATGAGGCCTTGCTTTTTAAGAAAAACTCCAGACAATTTTGTAATCATTTTGGCATCTGCGAGCCGTTTCGATCTGACTCGCACCAGTCTCATGAAATCACTCCCTCGGTCACAAAGTGCTGACTACGTCTCTGTCCTTGCTTTTGAAAACGGGAAATTCAGCGAAATAACTGTTCGTGCAGGTCAGCAGATATGTGAGAGTAAAGACGTGACAGTCATACAGAATGAGCGCTCAAGCACGTGTCCGGTGTTCCAAGTCTCCACGGGTCAGTACATTTACGAGGTATGTACCGGGCGTGACATGCAGCAGTCTATAAGTGCGTTATCACGATATCGATATCTTTCATTCACTTAAAAGTATCGGTGTACTTTACTAGACCCTAATTGTATCTCTTTGAGAGAGAAGATTTTCTGACCCTACTGAGCAAGTTAACGGAAGCCACTTCATGCGTTCTTGCACGTGAGTCAGTGCCGGAAAAAGATAAATGTTATTAACAGCGAACAGAATTAGTTGTTCCCTATCAGAAAGATCTGAATAAAGTGGCTGCCTACTTGTGTTTTCACCGTGGAATAGGAACAGCTCCATACGAATAAAAGGGCTCAAAAGTTAGAAAACAATTGTAATTTGGGATGTGACTGCTTTTGCACGTGAGAGGAACCTTACGTAATTAAACCTCATTCGTTCAATTCCAAATGTTTGGAGAATGTTCATTGAATAGACAGACAATACCATTGCTTAAAGACTAAGCTGCGCAAAATTACTTAAGTACATACCACTGGCAAAGGGCTTTACTTATATATGACAGAATACCATAAGAGACGTTTTGTCTTTACACAATCAAATAAAAACTGATATCATAAACACTTTTACGGTTGTAGCTATAAACATTTTGCTTAACGTCACTGTCGAGTTAATATTTACACCTGAGTATATAATTAATTTATAACTTCTCTGCGTTATCGATTATTTCAGCGAGTATAAGAAATTCTCCGCTCATTCGAAATCATTCTTGGATCTCTCCAATGTTTGTCATCGGTAGTTATCGCCGTCTGGCGCAGACACTGCTCAAGTTTTTTAAACCTAGGATCATGTAGGCAATTTTGCGACTTTTCCCTTGAAACTCTAAGCATCTCTGGTAAACTCGGTTGTTTTCGAAGAGGCTTTTTCCTAAAAGAAGAGGCCTCTCTTAGCACGCCTCCGTTATTGTTTATTGGTGGAAGTCGATTTGCGCTTATTCCTTTCTCCTGTAACCCAAGGGGCTTTCTATTATGTCCCATTGTCCTTTCATTTGACTCTGTAGAATTTCTATTCCGTACTGCTACCCGTACAAGCGTTATAGCTTTCTCCCAGCGTCCTTTCGCTTTATTCCTCCCTCCTGTCTCTTCGATGTGACTTGAGCGCCTTTCCTCCGTATTTGCCACCATATTGGACCCTCGTCTTGTTCCGAGTAGCGGAGGTAAACTTTGATCGCTGGCTTCAAAATGCTTACTCTCCGAGCCAAATGTTCTACGTCTTTCTTCAGAAGCTGAAACTTGTTTTGTAGCAAACTCCAGCTGCCTGTATGTCATGTACTTGTCCTGCCTAAATTGATGTTTTGACAACGTGTCGAGTCTTGTGTTCAAAGCGCGGTCCTCGTACGCGTTCTCCTTGAGTATCGCGTTTCCAACTTTGTTTTTAAGTCTCATCTCGCCGCTTTTGCTGATGCGAATCAGAGGATATCTTGACGAACTAACACTCATAGTCAATTTTAAATGCCTCCCAACTAAGACGCGTGTGATCTCCGTGAAAGATCTAACACGATAGCACACCAAAATCGCGGAATACTCGCTGACTCGTACTAGTGAATGTGACCGACAAATTGCTCCCCCTTTGTTGTTTTATTGCGAAATCCTGTCCAGAGCTGCCAGAGGGATAAAGTTCACAGCGCAATGGGCCGAATCAATCCACTCAAGCGCATTGTTAGAATTTTTTGCGTTTCCCTTTCAAGATAGCCCACGTCAAAAGTTGGCAACTTAATATAATTCCCTCAAGTAACGAATAAAGCGCTAATAAAATGCATACCCGACGATTTGTTTGCAGTTGGCTTCGTTTTGAATATATATGCTTAGCTATTTACATATCTTAAGATCAAAGAGAATGACAGAGTGACACTTAAGTGAGTTATTAATTAATAACTTCCTTCCTTTTCAAGTCCCTTTCATTGTATTTTTACAACTTTGAATTCAAAGAACAACATTCAAACAACCTTGCTCTTAGAAATTCATCCTCGTTCTGTAAGTCCTGAGTATCTTGCCACCATAAAAAATAGGCCGTAATAGCGTGCATGTGGCTGCTACTACAACTGTTACTAGCAATTTGTCTTGCTATTTTTCTTATTTTGAAGTCGTTCAACGTGGTCCTACTGCTATATAATCAACTTTTGTTACCTGCCATGTGCTGTAGTAGGAACACTCTACTATCAAATCAAATGAAATCGAATGAAATCAAATCAAATCAAAACACTTTATTTAACGAGGGACACGTATTTACATCTTACGTACTCTCCCATGCAGCCCTAAAATTACGGTACGGCCCGATCGACATCGACCCCCTCGAGCAGGCCAGTTGGTCGATGCCTATCCCAGGGTATCGCCCTCAGTCAATAGCCCGCTATAAATATGACATTAGTAAGATTAAAAGGATGTTAAAGAAAACTTCCCACATTGCAACAAATAAGCAAGAAATTGGTTACCTCAATTAAGCTGAAGTAAAGTTTTGTTGTGGAATCTACACCTTCTAGAGGTTTGGTTTCTCGAGTATGCAGTGAACACCCTTTTTTTCCTTTAATATATTGTTATTGTCAGGTACACAGTATAAGCTAATAGAGTGGTTTTGAACTGAGTGTCAAAAAAAAATAAGACCAAAGTAATTACAACCTCGTTCCCAGGGCTTTTCCCCTTCTCGGCGGAGAAAAGCCCTGGGAACGAGGTTGGAGTAATTAAAGAGCCAATCACGTTCCGAAGGAAATACACTCTCCACCAATCACAAGTCGAAATAATTTAAACTGTTGAGTAAAGGCAGTTGGCACTAAGCGCTTGAAAGGCCAGTGATTGAGACACAATTGGTTTTAGTTTTGCATCTGATTGGTTAAAAAGTTCGCACGAGTTTTTTTAACCAATCACAGGTGAACGAACCAAAAGCAAAACTAAAAGTAATCGCTTAATTAAAAGATATAAACCAACAATTTCATGAAACCACGCTACATGTTACGTCGTACTCCGTCACAACGATAATTTGTTCTAACAAACCCGAATCCAGTCGTGTTTTATTTGGTTCTGAAGTACTGATTCCCCGCGCTATGATGCCGGGCTTTTAACAATCTACTTGACCCCGGGGGCGGGGAATTTAGCGGTGTTTTACCCTGCGCGCTCGAATTTCTTCGCGCCCAATCCCCCTTTCCCCTTGCCTTCTCCTGCCACGCAACCTACGGTGCTACAACAGTGGGTCGATGTTAAATTCCTCGCCACATGCCGGGGTATGTGGGCCGTTGTTTCAGTTGACTGATGTATTAGCAAAAGAAGTCATCATTTCGGAACAACAAGTTTAAGCCAAAAATGTTCGCTGCCGGAGTCTTCCGCATTGTCACACAGATTTACAATCCATTTATTGCTTTGCTCGCCACTCACTCAATCTATCTATTGAGTCAACAACTGATCTGATATGACTAGTTATATCTAAGATGAATTGATCATTATCATCTGGCTTGTGTAACTGAATGATCTCTTTTAGAAAGTAGTTTATCGTTTACCCATAATGATATCCTGGCGCGTCTTAGTCACTAAACTAATTATATGCGATAAAGTAGTCAAGGAAGCTAAAGGTGTGTTTCGTGATAAAACAAACCCTTCCGCTCCGTTGGAAAGTGGACAATTTTAGCACAAATTGCACACACACAAACACACAGGAAAAAAAAAGTGATAATAAACTTAGCCTTCGGTTATTGGTAGACAAACCTGAATTGTATGTGTGGTAAATACGAAACAATATTAACGTTATTCATGTTGTACGCACATTTACATACGACTGTCCTTCTGTCCATTAACCGGACAACAAAACAGATTATATTGTAAGCCGTCAAACAAAGGATAACAAGCACTCTTTGATGGTCTTTCCTAATGAGCGCTGAGGTGTTTCCTTCTTACTTTTAAAGACTGAAGTACTAAGCTGTGAGTTGTTGTTGTTTCTGTGGTTAACTGTGACGCCGACTTAGACTAATTGCAAAGGGATGTTTGCGTCAGCGGTCATCAGCGGCCAGTCGTTAATCTCTCGCTGTCCATTCCCCTTGTTGAGCAATCACTGTTGCATGGGGTCAGGTACACGGAAGGTTTCATTGCGGAAATCATCGAAAACTGAATAGTGCTCGCGTTAGTGAACAATCTGTCATCTACTGAACGCCACACTTCTAAAAGAGGGCAGCTCGAGTTCATTTTATCCACTCATTGAGGCATTTCTGTTCTGGAGTGACGCGCCGGTCGATTTCCTCTGAATAGGAAACTAATTACTCCGCCACTTTTGAGCTATACGAAAGGCTGAACAGCTGTTTTCGATAATTCGTATTATTTCAGTTCAACCATTGGCTTCCATTACTGAAACGTAATGACGGTAATTTTATCTTCTTCGAAGGATTTGCAAGCGTCGAGGCTTTCATATTATTTTCCGCTATGAAACTACTTCGGATTATCCTGGATCGTGTTTATTGTTGTACAAACTGTCTTGTTACATTACTGCTGACATGGATGTTGAAGCTGCAAGAAGGAACGCCGACGAACGACTCAATCAAGAGCTTGTTAGGATCCGCAATCTCCCGAAACGAAGTAGAATTGCAGTGGCAACGGACAAATACGGCCTGAAGCATGCAAGTCACACCAACGCTGGCTTGTTGAAGGAATTAGAGATCACCTTGAACGTGATCTCGCGCGAAAAAAAGCGAGTCGTTAACGAATGCGACAAAAGACAGAAAGACTTCAAGGAGTCGCAAAAGAGGTCGCTGTCGAGATTCCTGCCTCCGTTGGCACAAGAGATAAAGGCATCATCCGAGCGAAATGTGCAGCGCAAGAGAACTGAGAGGCGGCGGACCACTCTTAAATTGGATCAAACTTCATTATGGGTAAAAGGTCGTAAAGAGTCATTGGCAGACTTGAAGAAAGAAATGCTCTTAAATTTGACGGCAAAGAGCAAAGAGCAAACGTTGAAGATTATTTCAGACAACAACAGGAAGACTTCCATAGGGGCGCGTTTGCCACCCTTGCACAATTTTGAAACTGAAGATAACTCTTGGATAAGTCGACTGAATCGTCGGGGAAAAAACGTTTACGGTGGAAGTTGTTTCCCGTTTTTGTTGGAACATGACGAACCAAAAAGAGACTGGAAAAATCCTCTTGGAAGGAACGCAAACCCGACACAAGAAAATGCGTCGATAACTGTTTCAACTCCCAATGCAAGAACGTTCCGTAGAGTTGTGTACGAAAAGGTTCTAAAAATACCAGATCCTGCTAAAATTCCTCATTTAAATCCTTGGGATCCCAAACTCTACTATGTCGTCATGAAGGTTCGCGATAGGAACCCCAGAAAGATGTCCCTGCTACAAAAAAGGGATGCAGAGGTTGCGAAAAGAAATAGGGCGTTTACCAGACATTGGAGGTGACCAGCAAGACCGCCTGCGACAGTTTCTCTCTCGCCCATCGTGGGCAAACGATGTTACCATGTGTTACCATTACTGTTACCATTACATTACCGCGTTAGCATTCGCCGTGCCGCATCCCCATCACCGCGGCATATGCGATTAATGCAATGAGAGCTGGTAATGTCATTTGACCTTTAGTGTCTTGGCGGTGTGAGCGGTGAATTTTCTCTGTAAAGCGAGAAAGAAAACCGAAACTGAAGAGATGTTAACTTGATCGGTGGACATGATCTTATCAGCTTTGAACCTCAGTCACACATTAACTTAACAGCTCCCTGAATGGTAATGAACTATTCCCATTCAACTGAAAACAGTTCTTTTTATAATCTCCACTAAGGCTACGACGATAAAAGTTCATGAGTGTTAAATAAAGGCCTATTCGTTGTATAAATACCCTGGGGCGAAAACAGCTACTAACAATTGTTTAAGAGATAAAATTTGGTTTTTAAACTTCAAGACACGTACGCGAAGTTTACTTTGTTTCCAGCGAATGGTAAATGTGAAGTACAAACTTGTACTTTTGCGGCATAAATGTAGACTTGCAAATTGCTTTAAGCTAAGACAAATTCACTGTCAATAATCTGTTAAACAAAGCAAACCAACCAACCAACAAACAAACAAACAAGACAGCAAGTACCAACAATTGTTGAATAGCCTGAAAAAACTTAATTTTTATACAAAAAGATTCAGACCAAATAGTAAACTCATGAGACAAGATAATTTGTATAGTTTTATGCCGAAAAAATCTAGACTTGCAATTTCCCACAGGACATTTCGATTCAAAGCAATTTATTGTCCATAATCTGTTCGAGAAAAACAACAAGCAGCGTCAACAATTCTTGATGAAAAATATTTTGATTTCTATACTAAAACCGACAGCCCAAAACCTTAAATTGTTTGTTCGGAATAGTAAATGTGACACAACAATGTGTATAGTTTGCTCGCGAAGAACAACTTTCTTCGATACAAAATGAGCAGTTTTATTTCATGATTTGTTTACGTTTCCAAGCGTGGCAGACACTTTTCTTCGCCCGAGGGCTTGTACTGTTTCACGTTGCACTGTTGGGATGTGCGGCAATAGCGCATCGAGAATGAAGCTTTGCTGGTTTGGATATGTCTAACAGAGCCGTTCTTGATGTTGAACGTCTCTCTCCTCCATGGAACAACTCCTTGTGGTTACGTTCTAAATTCCTGGTGAAAGCCTTACTCGATGTTGAACGTCTCTCTCTCCCATGGAATAGCTCCTTGTGATTACGTTCTAAATTCCTGGTGAAAGCCAGATTCCTTCGTTCCTGTTGAGTTCTAAATCCCTTATATGTCGCCTCGTTGAATGCAGTTGTATCTCCCAGTAAATAAGGGGAGTATAAGCTCGGGTTTATGCTTCGCTCCATGGATGTGACACTCCTAGTGTTCCGGTCTTGAATCTCTCTCGATTGCATTGCAGAGACAGAGTCGACTTTTGCCATGCGCAACAGTTTACGGGCCCTTAGCCTGTCTGGTTCCTTGCCAGTCGTATTGGCCATTTCATCTTCATTTGGTCGAAGAGTGTTTTGGAGTTTTATCCTGTTCTTGTAGCAATACCTGTAGGTAATTCCTTCCCTCTCCTTACCAATGTCCGAATCATCTTGGTCGAATTCTAAGGCTGAATTCATGGCTTAATGCTATCTTTCCCGAAGGACGGCCAAAGCATGTCTAGTTGCTCGTTTATTGCTCGCTAAAGCGATGTTTGTGAATCTCTGTTGAATTAATTGTCCTCTTTGTTTGTTTTGTATACAGCGCTAGGTCAATATCAGTACGTTCCGGTTGACTCACCTGATTGGCCAGCCAAGGATGACTGACAGGGGCCACAGACGGTTTGATTAGCTTTTGAAACAAAATTCGAGGTGCGTAATGTGACTTAAAGAAACGCTTTAGCACCACAGCGACTGTCTTCGTGATGATTATTATTTTTGTTATAAACTTGCATGCTTCAAAGCACGTATCCATATATTCCTCACTGTGAATGCCGTTGAGCAAAAAGTAAACCATAAGAGTTGCTATTATTTGTGAAGATTTGCTGCGCAGGAAAACTAACCATTAGCTTTAACCGCGTTTGAACAAAAATTCTCATTGCCAGTGGCATTTTGACTGTCTTGTTTTTTTCTGGCTTCCAGCTTCGTTTCTTTGTAAGGCTTATTTCTTGGCAGAAAAGTGAATCATTTGGGAAAATCAGTAGTTTTATGGTTCTTCTCTCAGGTGTCACACAAGTGGGACGTATTGAAGGATTAGGACGTTCGCGCATGCGCTTATCAAATCCTTAAAAGAGGGGGAAAATACAACCAGTAGCCGGTACCTCTGGACATTTAAGCCTGAGCGTTGTACCATGACGAGTCTCCCCGAGATTTCGGCCCGAAGATCGATTAACCAGCCTTCTTCGCTGCTTTCAGATACCTGTCCACGACAGCCTGTCTGCCCCCGACGCGGCAGTGAGGGAGAGAATGTCGGCCCCTAGACCATATGTGATAGGTCCCTTTCGTACTCACAGCTCAGTCTCGTTACTACTTAGGCTGAGATTTCGAGCCATTTATATTTTAGCCATGTAGGCATTGTGTCTTCCATATGGTTCGCATTGGAGTAGACTTATATAGTACACAGAGTTGCAGGCTTTGCACATACGCATTTTCTAAAAGTTATGCGAAGACAAGCAAGACAAGCAAGCAGAACGTGGTAATTTACTCGAAGTAACTTCAGAATACCCGGCCACTTCTGACCACTAATTGTGGCAACATCATTGAGGAGAGAAGAAAAGAACTTTGCCAATATCCAGCCATCCAGCTTACTTATTCTGCTCATAAGTGGTCGGCGACCCCTATTTGTTTAACACGAATTAAAGATTAACTCTGGCCCTGCTTCGAACAACTCGGCCCTGGTATCTTGGAGCTTCCCTTTGCTTTAAAAGTAAATTAAACATTCATGATATTTCAGTCACTTGCTCACTTGGGAGCGATATATAACTCTCAACATGATCAGTGAGTACTCGAGTCAAATCTAACAATGGTAATTACATGATTTGAGGCTCTTGCACACACCAATGACCTGGACAGCTAGACCAGGTAGACTACGTAAATTTGCGATCAAGTTCTTGGCTTTCAAAGTCCTTACAGCGCTAAACTGATTTTATATTACTTTAATTTTGGAAGTTTTAATCTCGTAGATTGTGGCTGAGGTTTCTTGATTTCGCTCGTAGTGATATCTCCTCCCGCTTCTTCGGCGTAATTGCTTTTTGACGGAGAATGATGAAACAGCACTCCGCCCTCATCACCAACACTGCCCGGATTATTTGGACGTGGCTCGACTGCTATCGGGTTTCCACTTATTCCTCTACTGTACAGCGCTTTATAAGTTTCATAGTTTGTTGTAGAAGAGAGTTCATAAATCGGCGGAAAGAGAGGCTTGTTACTAGTGCCACTAACACTTTCAGTGGCCATCGAAACTTCCTCCTGGCGTTCGCTAAAAGGAGCAATGTCTTGCAATGTGCATATTTGCCGCTGTCTGTGATTCTGTAATCGTTCGAGTCTTTTGGGTTCGATTTTTCCATAAGGAATGCACCGACAGTAATAACCATCTCTCTCCTTAAAGTTGTTCCCCATCTTTGTGCATTAGCGACGAAGTTGTAAAAGGTACTAAGAATTTGTAGTTCGTGCACTCTTGGCTGGATACAACTATGAACAGTAAACTCTCAGTCAAGCGTATACCTTCCTGGCTTCCGTAAAACTCAACATCTGCAGTTTCAAGGCTGTATTCTCTGCTTTGTGAATGTGATTTGGCCGGCGGGTTACTTTTTTGCAGCGAGTTGCTCTGGTTCCAGACAGCTAAAGTATGAAAAACAACGTTGCACTAAAAAGCTTCTAAGCCACTTGTTTCCACTAATCCGGCGTTGTCTAGACGAAAGGAAAGAGAAGTTGCAGTGGAGGGTTCTGAATTCTCGTCAGTACTGAATTGAAGGGAGTGGATGCGTCAGTTTGACGTCGAGTAGGAAGCTTTAGTATTTTACAGGTAGTTTTAGCAATTATAAATGATATAAGTTCATGATATTCCCATACGTTTGTGCGACAAATGACAAATCCATATGTACAGTTCATTTTTTTAAAATTGAATTTCAGTGTTTTTGTTCGCTGTTGTTTGTATTTGCAATACACGAAGATGAAAGGATAAAAACCTCAATTGTTCAGCAAGATTAGTTGTCTCGCGTTGATAATTCAACGGAGACGTTACCAAGGAAACCAAATTTAAAGCTGTGATCAGTGTTTAATTTCTTGAGTTAAATGAAAATATCTCAGACTTGAATTTCTGGCCCAGAATTTTGTAAACGGAACGCATAAAATACAAAGTAAACTTTTATTTTATAGACTTATACTAGATAAACCAAAACTTGGTTTTTACAAATGTAGTGAATCATAGTCGACTAAAAATCGGTTAGCAGGGAGTGATGTAATTTGTTTCCGTCATTGAATTTTAAGATTCATAGTGTGTAATATTTCCCCGTTATTGTTTTTGAATCGAAGCTGGGAGATATGCTTAGCCTTAACTAAAAAACAAGCCTCACGTTTGGGGCTGCTAATAGAGGTATGTTGTGCGCCGACTTGCGGATTACTTTTTAATACGAGTTTTGTTAAATTAAGTCAGTTACTTTGAATGACGTCACCTTAGGTAGAAGACGTTGTTCAGACACAAAAGCACTAGTTCAGTAGAGCGGTTTTCAAAAGACTGTCGAAAGTAATTACGAGATTGCGGTTGCTACGCCTTGTGATTGGCTTAAAAATCTCGCGCCAGTTTATCAACCAATGAGAAGGAAAGCCACAACCAATTGCGACTTACACGGGTGATTTTTCCCGCGCTTCGAGCAAGTTGCATGGAATTGCTACGAATTTTGATTGTTTTATTGCGCTGTTTGCCCCTGCTGTGATTGGTCGGAGTAATTACTTTCATATTGGTGTTACGACACTCGATTGAAAACTAGTGATTATCTACGAACTATAGAGGTGATCACCTTAATCTAGACTTTTCTGAATTTGTGTTGCGATTGTGGTGCGTTTTCGATGCCGGTTTCCAAACAACGAGATGTTTTCAGTAAGAACGCCGTCAGTTGCAAGCCATTGAAGTAATTCATTTGTCATGTTTCCACCAATCCTCAAAATTAATTCTATTTTAACTAGAATTCCGTATACATACTAAAGAGAAAAAGCAAATGTTTAGTGTTCTTCTATAATGCTTAGGAAATTGAGAAAATATTCAAGTCACCAATAGAATCCAGAAATGTTCCGTTTTGAGGTGAGGTTAAAATCCCAAAGGCATTTTTAGACGTAGGCGAACTAGTAGTTGATACCGAATTCAGCTATCGGTGCCTGATTTTCTGTTCATTAAAAATTGTCGTTTTCACAGCAGGCACCAAATTTGAGGTTTTTGTTCCCATGAGAACAGGCTTAATTACTCTGGAGCGAAGCTGTCAATGCGTGTTTTTAAGGGAAGGGGACATAAGAGAAGTGATAATTTAGAAATCGAACACTAAGATGGCATTCTTCAAAAGTGAAACGCTGGGAAAAGTAGGGGGAAAAATTGGGATAGTCGTGGAGGCGAAGGCAATGGGATCGAGGAAAAAAACCGCTATAAATACAAGAGAAAATAAAAGGGGAAGAGGGGGTATCCCCCATACATGCACTTTTCCATAGGTAATATGCCTGAAATTATTTTTAGATCGACTCCCACGCTGTACAGATCCCGAGGGGATTAAGCAACAGCCAATCACATGGCGGGAATGTGTTCCGCGTGGATAGCCCACGCTCAGAGAAGACATTCAGGCTTGACAGTCTCATATTATCAACGCTTGGATGATGTTTATCACAACAGAAATATGGAGAAATATTTCTCGGTTGATTGTCAAGTGCCTCAAGAAGATGGATCTGATTTGGAATGCAAATCTAATGACAACAGAAACAAGAAGGAAAAGAAAGGAGAATTGCATGGACAGAAACTACCCCAAACGAAGACGGCGCTAAAGCCGAGTCTGAAACTCAAAGTCATCGATCCACTTACCTTTGATGTCAGGAATCCTTTACAAGATGCTAGATTTACGCGTCTGATCGAGCAACTTGTTCCTTTACATAGTAAGCTTTGCGTGGAGAGAACAAGAGGGCTAGATTCTAAACGAAAAGCCAAAGATGGATGTGATGAAATTTGTTTCAAAGACATTTGTCTCAATGAAACATGTCGTTTGGTGTTTAAAATAATGAACAAGGGAAGTGATAGCTGTCACAAAGAGTAACAAAAGTCATACTGTGTGCTATAATCAAGCTTTTTACTTATTTAAGATTTCTTAGCGTCTAACCAGCGTAACACCTAATAAAAACCCTTCTAACAGTTTCCCATTTCTCTATCATACGGTCCGACAAGTATGGTGTCAATTGAGCGAGAGGTCAATCAGCTGAGCTTAAACAAATGTGGATTGTGGTGAGGGGGAAGCATGCCCGTTTGGCTGGGGAACTTGGATTGCAAACGAATGCCCAGGGTTTAAACCCCGCTCTGACCATCAGCTGGATTTTATTTGTCCCCGACGAATTCAACTCCGCCACGCTTTGTAATCAGCCAACTGGTCGCTTCCTTCCGTACAGCTGGGTTACGTAACACTGTTGTGCTTATTTAATGCTTTCTTTCAATAGCTTTGAATACCACAGTCAGTGTAGATATAGGCTCTTCTATGCTTACATCCAAATCCCTCCTTAGGGAGCATTCATTTTCACAGCTTATTTGCTTTTTGTATTCTTCTCCATTTATCAATGAGCACTAGGGAAGAGTAGATGGTCGCGCACGCGTTCTGTGCGGTCAGCATTTCACTCTCTTGGTTCAACAGGTGTCAATGCGCGTAAAAGTTTTTTAAATCTTGAGTCACGTGTTCCATCTGGCGTTTCCCGATGTGGATCATTTGCTAACCTATTAATGACCTCGCCAGATCGTTTCAGCCGCGCAGTCATCGATTAGTTTTCTTGTGTATGTCTTTGGCGAACTTACTTTTCTTCCCTTGCTGGTTTTGGAGCTCGACGTAGAAGATGGACTCCCAAGCTTTCTCTTTTCCGCGCCAAAGCAAGCTACATCATTGTTACTCTTATTTACCCTACGATTGCCGTTAAGCTGATTGTTTTTCTCTAAAAACGCAAAACAGCGAAACCTTTCTCTATACATCTTCCAGTACTGTTGCTTCCACTTTTCAAGTTAAACATTTTCATCTTTGTTTTTGAGTTTGGCCATACTCTGCACCTTCTTTAGTCGCTCCTCTCTCGTTCGATCTTCGTCCACAAGTTTTTTCATCTCTTTTGTCGTCCTTTCAGCTGTGAGTTTAGATTGTCTGGCATAGTTAGCAAAATGGTCGAAAATAGCCAATTTCACTGCCTTTGTCTTTATGGCCAAAACTTTGCGTTTAACGCTCCCAGAGAGTATCTTCTTGCTGTAAATTAAACCACAGGCCTTAAATGTTTGAAAAAAGTCCATTATAGGGCTATTAGTGCTAGTTTTCATGGAATTTTACACTCTTTACAATTTGTCATTTTTTTTTTTACCATTTCGGGCTAAATGGTAACGTTAACCCCTTGGCAAAATGGCCCGCTAAAATAGCCCATTTAACTGCCACTGTGTTAAAAAGCACTGAGAAGAATAAGCTCGAGGACGATTAATGCGGCTTGTTTAAACGACTTCATCCGCTTTTTTCTTCGTCATATAGGTGTTACATACACTAGGGGTTTCAAGTTGAAGTACTCTGCCATCTTCAAAGACTTGTAAATGAACGCTTATTAGGTGACTGACGTCTTGTCGTACCATAACTACTGGTATTTGACCGTACTGCCCTTTATTTACCTCGGTTGCTTACGTGCAGTAATGACGTACTGATAAAAACGACTTATTTGTCTGTTCTTCTATAATCCCTCTTGCAATAAGTTGGCGTTATTTGTTTTAAAGCCCAGTTAATAACTCAAATATTGGTCTGCATGGTGCGCGAACGCACGTAACAGCAGCAGCAAATGTGCCAGTCTCACTGGCTTTTCGATAATCAAGGTTGAATTTCCTTTTATTTGCAATCACACTACTACATCCTAAAACTTATTAAAACCAAGAACATCAATCGAAAATTGTCTCCTTTAGAGATCGCCTCCAGTTACGTAACCAACGGCCATACTGCTTTGCTCAAGCAAACAAAAAGAAAATGTTTGGGTAAAAATAAAATTCAATCTTTTATCAAATCTGACCACCGATATTAATCGAAGATATTGCACCCGATGCCAACCTCATTCCAGGGTCTCTCCTCCCTAAGGAACGAGGGAAGACGCAAGACCCTGGGAACGAGGTTGTTGCAGTTTCTTCAAATACAGCCAACATGGCCGCCTTAAGGTCATAAAAAATAATCTAAAAACGAATTACATAAAGCTTTATGTAACAAGTTAATCATTGCGTGCGCTCTGATTGGTCAATCAGCCATACTTTATTGTGGCAGTAAATTTGGGATGTTGGAAGAGCACTTTAAGAATTCGTAAATGAGTCGCCTGCGGCTCGTGGTTTCTTAATTACGATTCTTCTCTCGTTTATCCAACATCCCATGTGGTTTATGAGATGATGAACCGTAGAGACATGTGGTCTAAACTAATTAAAAATACAATAAATCAATAACAATGTACTTTGCATCTCTTTATTGATTTTGTTAGCAATAAATATATTTTGGTTGAAAAAAATCGACTGAAACTTAAGGTCTTCTCACTACAGCGACTTGTCGATAATGTCGATCAGATGTATATTTTTGTTAATCGAAAGTTTTGACAATTTGTGTCAAATGCTACTGAGTAGTTTTATGCCTTTGGCTGGGTAATATCTTCACTGATTAAGTTGTTTTTAGCAACCAGGACAGCCTGATTATGCCATAATCCACCCACGGGCCGAGTCAACTGTCTAAACTTAGTTTTACATCTGCGTGATGAACTTTTTCCATAGTTTATCGGTGTTACGGGTTTGTCCCTTTTCTCGTGCAAACTCTGTCCACTAAACGTAGCGGTTAAAACGGTTTCCCGTTTTGCACTGCCTATTTTTTTACGTCCCTCATCTGTACTTGCTGTAAAGTCGCGCTCTCTTTTGTCTTGCGGCGGAATCAGCGAGTTTAACAGCCGTAGAAATCGGGGATCTCTTGCGGGTGCTTTCTCCTCTTCGCTGCTCCGATACAGATGCGGCAAATAAGTCTCGCTGCCGGTTCTTCTTGAAAGACAGTACTCCTCCTTATAATTAGGGCCTGTAAAAGTCCGCGCCTTATTATCTCTCCCTTGCTGCCGTTTCTCTGACGCATCATCTTCCCCGTTTTCACGAAAATGGATGTCAGTTTGACGTGAAGGAATGAATTTCGTTGTAGCTCGATTTGTACCTGATTTCATCTTGTACTGGCTCGTGAAAAAAGTTGAATTTCTCTTTCCATTCATCACCGCAGGGCACTCTCTAACCGTTCTCCGTTCAGAAACGCATTCATGTTCACGAACCTTTTTCCAAACATTTTTACGACTCTCTTCCCTTAGATATGCCTCCATCTGAATTTCGTTAAGGCGCTCAGACTTTTTTCTCTGCTCTTCTTCAAAGTTCCTCGTCAGAGTTGTAATATTACTTCCACTCTCGTCTTTATCAGCAACGTCTGGAAACAAATCTGTAATTCTAGGATTTATCCTTCGAAGAAATTTCAGAACGATCATTTTATTACGGACGAGCCTCCAATACGTAGTTTTTCTCGTTTTCATCTTTTCACTTCGCTTCTCTTTCGGCCAAATTGGATTTATGTGAGGAATGAGAGGCAAAAAGAGACTTTCTGTTCTGCCCAGCTGCATTGACGGCATATCTCTCCTGGCCTATACTGACGGTGATATTTCTTACTACAGCTGTATCTTCGCGGGAGTCAAGTTAATATACTGTTGTTTAGTAGCTGGCTTTGTTCTAAATCTTTTCGAAAACGTTAGCCAATCGGAATATCGTAATTTTAGCAGCCCAGCCAGACATTTACAGCCAATATTTGATGGTCAATCAGTGATCTCAAGAAATGTTTCTCTTGAGGTTAATGCTTATTATTGCAGTGTCGAATGTCAGGCTTTCGAGTTACAGGTATAAAAAATTAAAAGTTTTTAATTAGCTAATGTCAACATAGACCTTAAATAAATTGTCGTCATTGGCCGAATACGAACATTAGTTTATGCTAATTTAGTTTATACGAGATCAGCACCGCAAAAACAAATTAAACTTTTGTGACATACTCATTGCCGACAAACGGTTTTTAAACTGTTGTTTATATTGCGAACCTTTAAATTACAAATAGTCAGGAATAAAGTCTGCAAGAGCGGAATGCGATTCTCAAAAAAAAAAAAAACTTTATTAATACACTGTCAACGATTTTACGAAATCCTTAATACTTTGATCCTAAAGATTCAAATATTTCGTTTAATTACTGTAAGTTAATTGCATTGTTATCTCCAGCCTTCCCTGTGCTCGACATGTCATTTATTTTCCTGTCAGAGTAAGCTAACAAAACCGATAACATCTTAAAAATATTTTTTAGTTTTAGAGGTTCCGCTAATACACTTTTTTCTTTGTTGTCCTCCGCCTCCGCGTCCCTTGGCGGACAGCAATTTCCTAAAATCAAGCTTTTAGTCATGGTTAATTACAAAATTGTAGATGTTGAGAAGTTTAATTTCTTTGCGATTACGTTTTATGTTTATGTGCGTGTGCTTGCAACTTCAGTCTTTTATTATTAGGTCTACGTAGCCTGCAGTACGGGCGTATTTTTTTGTGGTCAAAGGTCAATATACCCCTTGGCAAATTGTTTGGCCGCCATCTTGAGCTTTTGAGGTAGAGGAGAGTTGGGGAGAGAAATAAATTACTAGCAAGGGGGTGGGCTATAGACGAGCGGAATTAGCCCGTCTCAGACCCAACATGGCGGCTCCGTGAATAATTGTACTCGAGAAAGGTAGCTCGCGTTCGCTCATAAGACGCCTGCACTGCCGCCTATATTAGGTCTTATTAGCATTTACAGTAGCTTATCGTTTGAATAATGGACGGTATGTTACAATGTACTTACAAATGTAATGCTCGGCCCGGGCTGCATAAAAATGTATGAAACTCACGGGTTACGTAAAACAATGACAACCCTAAGACCTGAAAAAAACAAACTGTAGGGGAAAATAACAAGTAGTAGTGGTTCTTGCATTGAGGCTTACCCCCATCCCCTCCGGTCAAAATTAGAGTTGAGATAGTCTCGCACCCACATCTCTTGTGGAGGAAGCTGAAAACTACGTCTACAAGAGATCTGGGTCAGAAATTAGATTTGAGACTGGAATGCCACGATTGCAGGTGGCAAGAAGATCGTGCAAGGTTAAACTGTTTTAATGAGCTCAGTCCAGCCGTCTATCTTTTAGTACCAATAGAAAGCACGTGCCATGCAATTTCAGCCTTAACTAGCTATGCAAGCTTCAGAGAATAACCCGGAAAGTTTCTCTTAAGAAGGTTCTTGTTGCGTCTCGAGCAGCGCAGAGGGAAAAGCCACGTCTTTGTTGTGGCATTACCCTGCTTTTGCTTGCCCTGTGACTCGCTCCTCGCGCCGACTGTATGCACGAAGGTTAGAGTACTGCGGCAGAATTTTCCCACAGCTGTTTTTAACAATTGTTGTGACATTTATCCAGGCAATGGGAGAATGGCTTCTATTCCATTGGCAGTATGTTTAGTCTTAGATTGTGGTGTAGCGTTTAGCGTCCACAAATTAATTAATCACGAATAAATTGAGTCTAAGTCAACTCAGAAGTCGTTTCAATAACGTTGTTAGAAAAAAAAATAAAGATGAAAGTTGCAAAAATTGAAAGGAATGCTAGACATCGATATTCTCAGCAAGACTTCTCACAGGCATTCTTAATTTAAAAACCTATTTCATTCTCTAAAAAGCTAATAAATCACTCAGCCATAAACGGTCTCGGGCCTGTAAACGTCATCAAGACCATCATTCTGCGCGGCCCCGCGTTCACCGCACCGGACACGCGATACATTTATTCAAAACATCACCTTGCATGTATTTTGCTGCAGTTTGCTTCCACAAACTAGACGTATTTTTGCCCCTTAATATACTTAAAATAGAAAGCTACTTTCCCGGCTACTCATACTCTTTTGTAGATAAATTTTCTCAGTGCTATCTCAATATCGGTCAGGATGTATCTTGCCGACCACCTGGACGCATTATTATGTATATTTTTTGTAGACAGTTGTTTTACATACTTAAAGAAAGTTTATGGATCATTATTTTTTTTCGCGATAATCTCAACACAATAATCATTCTCGGCTGTAACCGCGTATTTCCTGGGGCGTTTTGCCATAACCTTTAGTAAAAACAACACTAACGGCGAATGACGCAAAGGATGTCTGTAGCAATTCCGTATTGAACACTTGACCAACGAGCATGCGCAGTTTATTCGATCACATGTACTATTATTGTAAACTTGCGACACCTGCTTCGACAAAATACGTCCCCCGTCTTTTGTTTATTAAGAGTTACAATACAAAAATTAGCGGGCATTTAAGAAAAAAACGGAACTTGTTTAGACGAACGTTCTCGCTCGCATAACAATTAACCCGAAAGGAAGTTTCAGGCAGTGAACAAAAATTATCTTTTATTAGGTGTAAATAATTTATATGGGTTGGGTTTATACATTTGAGTGAAATTACGATCGATTATTTAAAATAACGCAGCGTTACGCACATTCTTTATAGTGGGTATGAAGATGCTACGTTCCTACTCTTAGGACTGATATTTACGCAATGGGTAGGAAAAGGAAACAAAAGCCATCTCGGAGCGACAAACGAATGGAGAAACTGTACCAGGAAGCCATAAAAGAAGTAAAAGAACGAAATATCAACATCGATGATTTACCGGCTGTTAACAATGAAGAATCAAATGATGACGCTTCGTTGGACAATAAACATGTTCCACAAAAACCGCGAAAAAAGCCTAAAGAAGTCCTCGAAGAAACCCGAAAGAAACAAGAGGAGTTAAGAAAGCCCAGAGTTTCTCTGTGCGTGCCGGTGTCAAGACTTGCCCCTTTTAAAGCTGATGAAAGAGGACTAGCTTTCCCTCAAGACTTTCGCAGGGACTCAACTTCGCAAAGTTGGATTCCGCGTTCAGGGAAATCACTGCCTGGAGGTGTATACAGTGGTCGCAGGTCTCCTTGCTCCGATCTTGATGATTTTGAAAAGGACATCATTTGTTGCGAAAAGGAGACTTCATCCGACAACACTGTCGACGAGATTTTACAGGTTTTCCCTCTTCGTGTCCAAGAAGACGATAACATTAGTGTCCCTGGCGATTCCCCGGCTCGCTCTCAGCAATTACCACCAATTTACCGACAAGAGTTATGGCGGGAAACCATGCGCCGTGCATCAGAGCCTTCGCGCTCGATTCCAGCCAAAAGGGACGCTTGGAACATAAGCAATCCGACGTCGTTGATGGTCGGAAGACAAGAACTTTACAGAAGAGACAAGTGTAAGTCAACGATTAGTCTCGCTGAGAGGCGATTTCGCTTGAGGGCGGCAAGCACTGGAGCAGTCTTCCCTTGAAATCTCTTGTTACTTCTGACTATAGGCTAAGAACGAAAGGCGAGCGAACTCATCCGACGCCCAACTATAGAGACCTCGACGGGTAAAAAGACAAAACTGTACCTCACTAAACATCATTCTGGAAAAAGAAAGCCAGCGACATTACAGTAACAGTAACATAAACGACATAAAGAACTGTCGGGTATCTGTTTTATAAATTAAGTTAAATTAAGTTAAATTCGATGACAAAAGAAAATATTAAAATTTGTATCAGTTCAAACAAAACTAAAACTCATGAATTTTAATTAAACATTCGAAGTAAATGATACAGTATTTCTGCTGAGTAAATTAAATAGAAGAGGGCAAAAAGGCGAAAAAAAAAAAGAAAAGAAAAGAAAAGAAGAAGACGTTTCGAACAGTGTTGCTAACCTGGACAAGTGTGAAGACATGCAACTGGACAACTCGAACATTTCAGTCCGAATTCGAAACAACTTGAAGTCATTCTACTCAATCTCTGGTTTGATAATCAATGGGACTCAACAGCTATGCATGGGCTAAGCAAAAACACTTCAGAACTAGAACGACGCAAAAAAAAAAAAAAACGACAGAAATAAGTGTCATTGCATGAAATGGATATTTTCTTGGCACAAGCATGCGTCAGGATTTGCATTGACGTCATTGACACAAGCGAAAACGAGTGAAAGCAACCTGTCTGTTGTACTACGCAACCATGCACTCCTCGCTCTTGCAATTGCCTTCGCTCTTTGCAATTGCATTAACTCGAATAGTGGCACGATAAACGCTTCGGCGCTTGCGTTTGTGTCGTACGATTAGCCTAAATCTCGTACCTCCTGTCTACGTTTCGTTTTACTCGCGCTTGAAACCTGATAGTTTGCGGTGTCTTAGGGCTACACCCAGTAAAAAGCAATACTTTAAAATTACACCAAAACGTCTATCCCGCTAAACCGAAATCTTTCTTCGTTGGTTGAACTTGAGTAGTCGCAGCTTTTCCGCATGCGATCCGCCGTATGACTTCGGTTCCATAACACTTTTTTGTTTACTAGAACTGGTGTCCAATAAATTTGACATTTTTTCCTTGCTCCCGGGACGGTCTTCTTACTGGAGCCTACACCGATGCTTTTACCAGATCTTGATTGCAGATAAGCGCCGAAGATTCTACTGGAGCTGACATGAGCTTTGTTCTCTCGATGTTCAGTTTTCTTGATCGACGCTAACGAGTCTTCCTCAAGGTCTCTATGGCAACCTATTCCCTTGTTTTTCTCAGGATGGATTTCATTTACTTCAGTCTTGTCAAGATTTTTCGTTTCGATAACCTTTGACACGCCGCTTGAAAAACTGTTGATATTATAGCTCGAATCTGGAGAAGAAACTGAAGCCAGAACGCCCGCCGATCCAAACTTTTTTCCTTCCAGAACAAAACTATTCAACGCTTGATTTTCGACGATTGACAACGATCGCAAATCGGGCATGGCCGGAAGTCGAACTTTGTACTTTCTAACTGTAGAACGCGCTTGGGGATTTCCAGACGTCGACTTCGAGCGCCTTTTCTGTATAAATAATCCGTTCAAACCGTAATCTATCGCTCTATCATCTTCTTTTAGTGTTACGAGCTCTGGAAATGAACGCAATTCCCTCTGCGAGCCCGTTGTTACCGCTGACCTTATCTTTACCTTGTTTTTGACTTTGACTTGTTTTTTTTGCTTCGGCACTCGCCAAAATTGTTGTCCGCTGAGCATCAGTTCACGCGTTTCTTGCTCTCCACCTTCTTTCTCATCAACTATGGAGCCATAAGCGTTTTTCGAGTTTCTGAGGCCACCCTCGTCGTGCTTGCATTCTGGTCTGTTTTCTCCCTGTAGACCGTCTTTGCAATCGAGATTCAGTACTTTAATTATCAAAGGACTCCGCTCAGTGGTTTTGAACTGGAAAAAAGAAAAAAACATGGTATTTGCGGTTAGCGCTTTATATACGCAACCAGTGATAATTACGCAGGAACTCTCTTTATTGCTACCTATTTTGCAACGTTGATCTCGCCGAATTAAGACAAAAATAACCAAGACACAATTGCGAAAAACCGCAAACATTTTCAACTGAGCAAAGAATTGGAACACTCGCTGAGCTGACAATTTGATGTTGTTGGGAAAGGTTTGTTTCTTGTTTACTTCAGTGAAGTGGGCATTACAAATCTGCCACGTAGACGAAGCGGTACATAATAATCCGCTGTCGAATGTTAACCAGTTGTTTTAGTAGTATTCTTTTCCACTGTTTCGTCTAAGTTGCAGCAGTTTTTTTTATAAACATATCAGTTAAGAATGAATGTACTCAGACATGCAAGCGAGATGCTTTATAGCGTCAGAAAATTGAACATAATTTCAAAAGCATTTTATTACCTTTGAAGTCATTATCCTGATCGCAACTCCAAATATTTGATGTCTTCAAATCTTCAAGTCGTTTAATTGAGGTTAATATCACGACTTACAGCAATGCGAACTGTCAGTAGCTGGGACAGTTTTGCAGAAAATATAGAATATAATCAAATTTTAATTTTATACGTTTTAAACTGCACCTGTTTCTGCTCAGCCCACTTGCGCAAGCAACACTTCCGCCTAATTTCATCAAAATGCATACGGTGAAATTCAGGGCCAGGAATTGTCGGAGAGCCGTGCGCTTTAACTTAAAAATGGTCTTTATATTAGTAAAGTGAAATTTACCAATTAATCGATTAACCTTAGCATAAAAATGTCTTATTTTCATATTCGTTAATCTGTGCACCTACGTTTCTCTTCGACGAAAGTAGTTCTAACCAGGTGGAACCTTGTAGAACTTAATTGGTTGAAAAGATCTTGTGTTGAAGGAAAAACTAAAAAAAGACGATAAATTTAGGTGATTGACGCCTCGGTAAACATCACAGACACTTCAAATTAACAGAAAATCCGATTCTAATGGCGAAAGATTTCCTGTCATCAGTCGGCATCTCCGGCAGTTTTTCTGCGTCACAGTTCTTATGTTGTCTAATTCAACTTTGGTTCGCTAAGCATTTTTTGAAAAATCTTGAAATGATCGACAAAAATTTGGGTGAGTTTGAGATTATGTAAGTCCTCCTTGTTCTGGCATGACCAGATCCATGGTTCTGGGACATGTTCAGTTTTGCTAGGTGCCTTGAATAAATGAAAAATGTAATCGCCGTTCCAATAAAATATATTTTAATTGCCATAATTATAAGAGCTATAAGATACTCTCTGCCGACTTTCACTAAAGAAATCTGTCTTTCAATTCAAAATTTACCAGAACTAAGGGCCAGTCCGTAAATCGTCGATCGTCGATCCTTAACTCAGATTGTCAAATTTTCACATTGTGGTATTGTAATGCTAAGATCTCGCCTTCAAGTCTCGTCAGCAAGGCATTAAATATTGATTCATTTCGTTTTCAAAGGACAAAGAAGTCATTTAGAGCGCTAAATGAGGCCGGCTGCAATTTTCGGAGTTCTCTTTGCAAGTAAAATATGAAAACCGATCAAACAGTGAGCTTTTATAGTAAAATGCGTCGCCGATTCAAATAGTTATTTTCGTGTAATTAGTCAATATTCAGCGGTGCTGTGATTTGCTCTGCCTCTCTGTGCTGTGTCATTTTGGTTCAAGTGATATTAATTAGAAAACAGCCTATGTTTGCGGATCTTTGTCATTTTTTCCCCCTATTATTCGCTGTTCTATATTTTGTTACAAAGTAAAGAAAATGACAAATTAGAAAAACGGTCAGTTATAATCAGTTTACTTCAAAACTCCACTAGCTTCTTAGCAAGGAAGAACTGTTATTTTCTCTTGACAATTTCGCCAGCGATGTGTCCAATCTTGGTCTTCGAGAAACAGGCGCCAGGTTACTCAAAAGCGACAGCCAATGACGAGGCAGTCACATTATGCAGATAGCTTGTGCGCAAGCCCGCTTGAGCAACAGCTTCGTCACTGCAAGAGCGACCGACCAGGTGTTTCTAGACATCTGAACCACAATCTAATCAGTATAACATCAAGGAAGGGAGAAGAAGCCTTTCAAAATCTATCGACCAAGAACCAAAAAGGAAGAAGTTATTTCTTTACTATTTGGTAACTATATCATTCCGGCATAGGAAAGCCACACTAACGAACTGTAACAGAACCCAAGTAATTATTGCTTCAAGCTATTTTCAATGTAATTGTTACAGCTGATAATTATGTAAAACGTAAAACTGAATTACACGCGGAAAATATTGTTTTCAGACGATGTCAAAGCGTCATATTGGAATTGAATGCAATAACAAATTCCCGAGCTCCATTCGGAGCATCTTTTTTAAAGAGAGTCCAACTTATGAAAACTAGTTTTCAATCTCAATAATTTCGCATTTGAACTCGCGTTAAAAGAGAGGGTGAACTGAACTCGCAAATAGCCTATTGAAACCCTTTTTGTGAAAAAAATTCGTTTTTTTTTCTTAGTAAACAAAAATGGCCCGCTGGTCATATGAGGTAAAGAACGTTTTTGAACTTTGTGGTCAACCTCGTTCCCAGGAAAGCTCTGGTAACGAGCTTGCTTTGTGGCAGATTCAGTTCCTGTATTAGTAACTGCCCTGAAAGAACAATTGCCGACTTCGATCGCTCTAGGAAATCATGTAGGGCACTTAGATCTTCACCTACCTTCTTTATTAACTCTACCGTCTCTGTCTAGATCAGCAAGAAACAAGATTTCTTGTAATTCTTCCACAGGGAGCTTCTTTCCATACAATCTCTCTATTGCCTCGATGAGCTCATTTATCGGCACGTGACCTATATGTTCTTGGTCGAACACGTTATACACACACTGCACTTCAACCTGTGTTGTTTGGTCTGCCACCACATGCTCTAAGAACTTGATCAATTCGTTAAAGGTGACTGTTGGTTTTTCTAACGAACAAAACATACGCCACAGTTGAACAAATAAATAAATGAGTAATGTGTATATCAATATCGCTTTTTCAATTTCCCGTAGAGTAGCGCTAATTACAACACTTCAGTTGTGGGGAACCTTTGCTCCAGAGTGCTCCTATGGTGCAAATTGCAGTCGTGCATTGCTTGTAGTCATATTTTGACTGGCAATACTACGTGGAATCCACAGGCCAGGTGCCAGAATTGAATGAACTCAATTTACAAAACAAAACAAAACAAAACAAACAAAATCTATCGACCAAGAACCAAAAAGGAAGAAGTTGTTTCTTTACTATTTGGTGGCTATATCATTCCGGCATAGGAAAGCCACACTAACGAACTGTAACAGAACCCACGTAATTATTGCTTCAAGTTATTTTCAATGTAATTGTTACAGCTGATAATTATGTAAAACGTAATACGCATTGTTTGTAGTCATATTTTGACTGGCAATACTACGTGGAATCCACAGGCCAGGTGCCCGAATAGAATGAACTCAATTTACAAAACAAAACAAAATCTATCGACCAAGAACCAAAACAAAACAAAACAAAATCTATCGACCAAGAACCAAAACAAAACAAACCAAAACTCAATTGAGCACTCCCCTGGAGGAGCTTTTCTGGGCCAATGAAACAAATTATACAAATGAACATGACCAAGAGAGGATGAGGTAAGAGAACATGTCCCCATGCCCTCTGATAGTTGTTTTCAATCTATTTTTAAATCTCGCGCCACGCGTAGAGGCTATTTTTAACCTCAGCCCCATGACCTCGCGGTTCATATTTCCCAAGACGGACCAATCAGAATCCGTTCTTTAAATAACTAGTCTCATGACCTCGTACTAAAAATAGATTGGAAAGAATTATCATTGCCAGAGAGCCATGTATGGGGATGTGCTCTCTTACTTCATCCTCTCTTGACATGACATAGTAAAGAATCCCAACTGGCAGGAGGTACACTAGTTGTCTATTTACAAGCGCAACTGAGGAGTTGAACAAGGGACTACTTAGAACAATTCCAGCAAGTAGTCAGAGCGCGACTTGAACCGGTGAGGGTAAAAGGCTGAATGAGTTTGCGCAATGGCATCTGGTGTGACCTGCGGAATGGCATAATTATGCGGAATGTAATATATGCAGAATGACTCTAAGAAATAAATTAACCCTAACCCAAACGCTAAAAAAAGTTTTTTTATTCTGCATGTATTACGTTCCGCATAATTATAAAGAGCAGAGAATTTAGTTCCCCCCGATGTGATCCCACCTATCGGAATTCTCAAGAGGATGTATGTTTTGCATGTTGCCGGTTTATAAATAATGTCATTACCTGCTAACTCAAGCTCATTTATGAATGCAAAGGCTTCAGCCTTGTGGATGTTGTATCCCAGCGTCCGCAGCAACGGGAAAAACCGCTTCATTGGTATCTTGCCTGAGCCACGCACGTCAAATATGGAAAACGCTTCCTCGAACACTACAAATTAAAAAAAGGGACAGAAGATTTATTTCTTTGCGATGGAAAACCTTACCAATAGTAAATACACTCTCAGTATTTCGCTTTCGTTCATTCGTTTGATTTACCGATCGAAAGTCTGTAACTATGTTAGCCTTCCAGCGAGCGAAACTTCTTCTCTCCCCTCTGCCATCAATATATTTATGCATGCTCCATGCTCCTTGACTCAAAGCCAACTACTGTTGGCAAGATGTTGCTTAGGGCGACCTCCGTTTGCTAGGACAAAAGTAATTGAACCTTAGGAATGGGATTTTGGGCCATGCCCTGATGGGCTTTTCTTTGTTCCCGAAATTTGACTGTAGTTAACAATATTTATATACCCTCCATGTGCTCCTTGTTAAACACGATTTCTCTATTTCCAGTCTGCACGTCATCGCAATATAATGAAAATGCTTCATTCACTCTTTGCTGAAAAGAGGAAAATTATCAGAAACGAGCACGAACAATTTCTCAGTGATAATTGTACTACAATCGTCTGTATTTGCGCTTCAAAGTGCTCCCACGCTTGCCTTTCCATCAAAGTTTTGATCTCCACGTTATTCGTGACCTCAGCTATTATTTGCTTTTCAAGCATTTGCGTCAGGCCGTCGAAAATTTGAGAAGCTTCTAGGATAAGCTATTCCGTAAATAACGTCGGACTATTGAAAATATTCCCTTGTTTCTTACTCTTTTTACTTCGAAATTTTAACTTGACTGATTATAAGACAGGGACCTTTGCAGTTTCATTGCAATTACCTCCCTTAGCGGGGCTCTCTTAATGTAGAACCTCAAATGTCCCTCGGCTTGTCTTAAGGCTTGCATAACTTCCTTGGCGTACTTCAGAGAAACTTTTCCTATATGAAAATCATTGATCTGAGGAAATTCAAGTAATTGATATAAATAATAAATACAAACGAGAACGTGAACATTGTTTTGAAGCACTTTTTCATACCGCCACTATCCTGTCACCGGGAAAAAGCTTTCCATCGGCCACGCTTCCTGGTCGTACATTCCCTACAAATATTCCAGGATCGCCAAGTATGTAGTTAGATCCTTCACCACCTGCCAACTTGATGCCAAGCTTGGCAGATCGGAGTCTTTGCGAGGCTGAAACGAAGCGGAGAGTGTTGCCGGTTAAGGCTCGTCTGAGGTCTGATCACATAAGTGACTGAACGGAACGGTTAGAGCAAGGATTTACTCGTTTTGACTTGTATTTGGTCAGTCTTAATAGAAGAATGAGCTTGAACACTTGCAGGTTTTTTTCTTGACGCTGTCCTTTGTTTTGAGGGTTGCACTGCGGACGTAGCAAATCGCTGGGGTGACCACCCTAAGTGGCTCATGTTTTTTGACAAAGGGGCGTTTGACAGCGCAATGCACGCGGCTACAATTTGTGCCCCAACTGAACAGTGCAACAAGGCCGCATCACAGCATTAGAAAGTTCCTAGTTTAGCAAAAGAAGCACTGAAGGATTTTTGCCACTAAACCCTGCGCGCAATATCAGAAATACCTCAGTTGACTGTATCTATGACGAAGCCCTTACAAACCTAGTCCAGGCTTGGCACTTAACTCTACCATCTGAAACTCTGCTCCTTCGAGGACGTTCATGGTCATGCGCCGCCGAAAGCCGTTTATGATCCTTTTTCTCACTTGGAGGTCCAGCGTGGTCTATGCAAAATTAAATTATAATAATAAAAAAAATCGAATCTTGGACGCCAGATAAAATAAGCAAGAACTAGGGACAGGATCCATGGGGACTTTTTAAAATGCACATTTGGTATGGTGACAAAATATTATGGATGGTAAAACAATAGGATAAAGTACAATAACGTGCAGAAAAAAAGGGAACAATTTTAATTTTATCCTCTGAGCCGTTAAGACCGACACTAGCAAGGGAAAATGTAACTGCTGTTTGAACCGCGAAGCAAGTAAACATTGGCAGTCCAGAATTTCAAGATGGCGGATCATTTAAGAAATCATGCCTTATCTTACACAAAGCGTAATTCTTCGTGATGCGGACGTCAAAAGTTTGGTCCTATTGTCCGCCTCCTTGATTGAAAGCAAAATATGTAAAAGACAGAGACCGGTAGAAATTAGAATGGTACGTTTCACCGAGCGGCTGGCCGAAAGCAAAGACAAAAAAAAAGAAAAAAAGAAATCTCCCATTTAGATCAATTGACTATGACCTACACCAAATCCAGTCCAAAGAAAAATGCTTAACGTTCTTACCTTTAACGGTGTCTCTTTTCTCTTGTACTTCTTACAAATTCTAACGGCGGTGACAACAATTATGATGAACCACAGCAAGAGAATCAGAAATGCTAAACCGAAAACCAGAGTGAAGGCCGCAACGGAATCTGGGTCTTTAAGAACCTTCGCCGCGTCATCTTTGTGGCCTGCGAGTTTGGCAATCCAACTTCCCATCCTGAAATTTCAAAGAAAAAATAAAACGCAATAAAATAAAACTTTTCTGTAAGCTCTAAAACAATCGATCGTATTAACGCCGGAGAATCAGGTTCGAAGAATAGCCAAGATCTTGGTGCGATCTCAGTAGTGATGAAATCTTACAGTCTTAACTGAAAGCCATTTACTTTGGAGGTCCGGAAAATCCTGTTATCGCTCGAAAGTGTTTTGAGAACTCTGGCAAGAGCATTAATGCTTGTTGCTCCGCATGCATTGTGCAATTTGAGGAAATCTTTGAATTATCCAATGTAAGGGATTGTGTCTTCAATTGTTTACATGATACGTTTGTAAAACTAAAGTTCTCAGAAATACCTGCGTCTTTTGGTGCACAGTCGGAGCGTTTTTGAATGTCATACGGTCTGATAACTTCCCAAGAAGCATTAATTAACGATTTATTTGAATGATTCAGCTCTTACGAAACTGCGTAGTACAAGGCGACAGTTATCAATAGCTGGAAGCTAAGGGTAAACAACTTGAGTTCGAAAGCCGGATGAATTAAAATTCAGTTTGCTCTGCGACTAAAGCTACGTTATCTACTGTCCGATATATAATGCGCTTTTTATTTTGGTGGGATAAAGTTTCGTGATTTTTGCCCGTGGTAGGATGTGCTTCGGCAACGAGACCCACCAACGGAGAAAAAGTAAAGTAAAAAAAAAAAAAAAGCGAAGAAATTAATTAAAACCAGAAGTGGGAAGGATGATGAATTGACGAACGTATTACTAGCGCGTATTCGGATAATATAAATATAATTAAAGACCAGATTACTTTCTCATAAGTGGCGGTTTGTTGAAAAATACTTAAAAAATATATATATATATAAAAAAAGGGTTCTAATCTATCACGCGAATAATGCCAATTTATTCTGTCGGATCAGGTTCCGATCGCTTAGCTGTAGACCAAATATGTTCCGAAATAACAAACTATGAGATGATATATTGCAGAACCCCAACTGGCCGGAGGCAGTGCAGCTGTGGAGTTGAAGCAGGGACTACTGCACGCCGAATTACTCCAATTAGTGCACTCACTTAGTGGTCAGAGCGAGCGAGACTTCAAGCTGGCGCTACCGGGTTTCAAGTCTGTAACCCCACTCACTCGACTACTCTTCCGCCTCATAGTCGCTTCAGTGCCGTGAGAGACATTTTTAACAGAAAGTTTTAAAGGAGAAGAGAAGAAGAAAGTGTGGGAAGAGGGTTTAGGTGTTCAAAGGGCGAAAACAAGAATGAATAAAGTATCCAGTCTCTATAGAAAATGTGGTGCTGTCTTGGTGTGGAACGAGACATTAAAAGTTGGTATGGAACAGTTTATAAGGCAAATGAGCAGCTTGAATGCTGGCCCCTCTGGTCAAAACAAATCATTTTGAATGTTGTGCTGAAAATAAAAGATGACAAAAAATAACAAAGATAAATTCAGAGCCCGAACTTAAGTTGGTGTTCACCCGCCAAAAGTTAACCAGCCAATTCAGTAGGCAACTACGCATGCACGACTTTTCTCAAATACAATGAAAACTGATATGCATTTTGTTTATTTCATGGTACTAACTCGGGGCAATTGTCTGCGTTTTGATACCGAAACGCCTTTCTGAATAAGATGTGCTATTCCTGCACTTAGTATTATTCTTCAGTATACATACATACACACACAAACACACACACAAGAAAAAAACAAAACAAAACAAAACAAAACAAAAAACAACCCCACCCCCCCCAAAAAAAACTCTTAAGACATTTTGCAGGCTATTGAGAACTGAAGGCTGTTGACCAGAGTTCAAGTAGATTCAAGTGGAATGGTGAGCCAAAATTCAAGAGAGGCGAACGTGCAACATGCAAAAACGGAACCCCAAAGAATGAGAGTGTGTATATTTTAAGCATAGCGTATGCAACTTTGGCCAAAGCCTATGAAGATTTTATCTTTATGCTCCACAAATGTATTATTCAATACATGTTGTCAAAGCAGAATCTTGCCAGACATCGGTGACCATCAAAATACTAAACAAGAAAAAGCTGAATTTTTAACCTCTCATCTCAGAAAACTTTACCAACAATGGTCTCATCGGTTGCGATGTGCGCGCTCGAGAATCGAGAAGACAGTAACAATGTTTATTGTTCAGTTTCCTCATCGAAGTATTATCATCTAATTTTGTCGGCTTATACTTACCTTTTATTTTCGTTCTCAGTTATATTACTGTACTTGGTGGTGCACCATCACCAGCATGAACAACGCAAAATGAACAGCCAGCACTTTTCGTCCTAAATATAAGCGAGTGAGACAATTTGTGGTGTCGACTTCCTGCAAGGAATAAATTCCATACGCAAGATAAATGAAATAATGTTTTACCTAGTACACCCACATAGTAACGAGTTTTTGTTAATCCAAAATGCTGTGTTCGTGATTGGCTGAAAAAGGTGTCGTCCATTTCAAGTCAATGTCACGTTAGAATATCTTAGCAACTAGTGGCCTTTAAAAAACATTATCGTGCGAAGTATTTTTGCTCTCTGACACTTACTCAACCACATAACAGCTATCAGTAAAGGGCTTTGCTTTTGAAGTCATAAAATTTTGTCATTAATTTTCAGAACCCGTTCACCGGGGAAACAACAATTTTTGAGACCATTTCTTTTGTTTCATAAATGATGAGTGGTTTTTCGAGTAAGGCCGATTGCCTTTGTATAATAAATAGAAATATTATTTGATTAAAATGTAGGGGACAAAATTTATAAGTGGCCAAAATTTTACACCTACACGACTGTGGAATCAAGTATCAATCACAGTCATAATATCTTCCGGCTGTAGTTATTTTTAAAATAGCATTAGCACGAAAATATCGGCACCGTGAACCAACGTTTCCGTTTGTATTATTTGTAACAGTGGTTATATGACAATTTGAAAGCATGTTCTTCTTTGATGGCAAGACATTAATAAGAATTACTGACTGAATTTATTGATTTCAAACATGCGCCGCTTGGTTATAATCGGAATTTGGCAGGGAAGAGAGACAAGAATCAAATAAAAACCTCTTTGGATAAATATTACAAAGATCTAGCTCCCGTGATATATACCCTCAAATCGGACACAGAGGATGTCACGAATATGAAAATGAGTCGGATGACCAACACTAAATTTGAGTCGATATTGCAGTTTTGTTATCGGAAAGTTCAGTTTTACTAGGTGACGCTCAGCACTTGGGCAGCAGCGTCATGTACTCTACCACGTGCTGACATCATGGCTGACATTGTACCTTGTGCGGGGTCTTCTTTGTGTTTCTTAAAATAAGCTAAATGAGATTTCAAGACTCGCAGAATTGTTGTAGCATTGCCAATACCCTCTAGCCTGTTTCCGATCGGTTGTTTTGATAAGGAAGAATTAATACGCATTGTTCCGTTTCCAGACAAATATCAACTATCTATTTAAAAAAAAAAAAAATCTAAAGTAGAATTTGTTCCGAATCAGTAACTTTAAAACCCAAGTTTTCGATTCATATTTGAGTCCGATTCTTTACTCGTCTCCCTGTTTCACTGCTCGTCTTGAAAAAGGTTTATACATCAATTTTAACTGCATGTAAAATTATTGGAGGTATAAGTCTGATCCGTTCTCCGCTCCCAAAACTCTCTCCGAGAATACTGGGCACTAACTATTTGCTGACCAGTTGTAGCGTGGTAGTAGATGGTCGCCTTTCCTCAAAACTCGTCTATGGTAGTAGATTTGCTCAGTCAAGACAATTGAGGGAACATTATCGAAGACATACAGGAGAGGGGCTTTATCAGTGCAAAGAATGTGGCAAACGTTTCAAGTGGGGCGGATCTGATTTACCAATTTGAGAACACACACCAATGAGAGGCTATTTGGGTGTGCCCTATATGGAAAGCGTTTCAAATACTGTGGTAATCTCTCCCTGCACAGAAAAATACATGACAATAAAGAGCATTTTGAATGCAGCCAGTGTTGAAAGGCTTACAAACACGTAGGGCATCTACAGTGACATGAGAATTTGCACAAGTTGGCTAATTGTCTAGAAACTCACTGCCACAAACTCACTGAAGTCGCTTCACACCGATGTCACTGTGTATGCCAAGTTCCCTGAAACCTGCAATAGGATCAAAACGAATATCAGTGACGTCAGTGGTAATTACGTCATCGATCCTGACGGTGAACATGGTGAGGCCCCATTTACTGTTCACTGCAACATGATCGACAAGGGAGGTATTGGAATGACAGCCGTCAGTCATAACAGCGAGGAAAAAGCGCACGTTATAAGTTTTGATCCATCTGGCATTTACTCACGTGACATTCGTTTTATCGGTACCAGTCTCTCTCAGATCCAAGGGCTGATAGCGGTTTCCAACAAGTGTGAACAGTTCATTAGATATGGGTGCAAGAATACAAGGATCTTCTCAAGCGTTAAAACTTCTGCCTGGTGGTTTTCTTGTATGACCTATTGGAGTGGAGCAAGTGACGCTATTCAGGGTTGCGCATGCTCATTGTCCAGCTGTTGTGCTGATCCTCAAAAGCTCTGCAATTGCGACGAGAATGATAACGTCTATAGGAAGATAGCGGTTTGTTAATCAACAAGTCGCACCTTCCTGTCACTCAGCTCAGGTTTGGAGACGCCAGGCAAACTGTAGAGGAAGGATATCATGCGCTGGAAAAATTAAAGTACTGTGGAATGAACTAGGAAAAAATGCAAGCGACTAAGTTATCTGGTACATCGTGAACGTCAAAAGACAGCAACAAGCCTTTTTGACGCAAGTGAGCGCGGCCACCCAACCAACAAATAAAAGCCGGCGTAAATTGCAAAAATGTGATAAGAGGCAAAAAAACAAGATACTACAAATGCCTCTTTTTTCTTTCAAAGACGGTTACACATTTCTTTTAACTTAAAAGTTGTCGTATTAGCTTTCAGTATTTCAGACTAAACAAGAGCATATTTGCGAAGTTAGAATTTTGAAACAATGTCTTGGACATGTATGGTGTATTGAAAGCCTCCAACAAGCAGTATGGCACCACACTTCCGAGAACGTTTATCACGTATTCATATCGAATTTATGATTTTTTTTTATTCATTGCCATAGTTTTAATTATAACTCGTACTGTCCCCTCTTCAGTATTAAACGTTGATGACCTGTCCCGTGTTATTCGATGGGTGAATAGCGCTATCCCGCCCTGGATAACTCAATTGGATAGCGATTTATCCGGCAGATAGCACTGTACATCTTTTTAACAACCAAAGCCAGATCCACTAATGCCCCTGCTGCTGGCGTACGCAGGATTCTTTCACGCACATCTTTGAATTATGAGAGAAAAACTCACCTGTGGTGTTTAGTCAACTATACTTCGAGCAATCAGGATGAATTTAATTCCGGAAAAAAATGACTAAACTATTAGAACATGACAGAAACAGCCTTACCGCTGAGTTAACTCCGCAAACGTAATAATCGCGCTAATGATGTTCTCATATACAAACAAAAAGAGTACTTGGCCATCGGCACGCTCTCGACTGATCTTTAACAGCTGGTAATTGCATTCCAATTTTTGTTTCCGAGCCGTATAATACTACGCCAGTGATGTTAACACTTGCAACTAAATGGTATCTTACACCTTTCAAGCAAGACATGGGAGGAGAGGTTTCTTTGGCATCCAGATTCCACCCTAGTTTGGTACTTGATCGAGGGGAACCAGAGAAACGTATGTCTATCCATCGCCAGGTCCAGTCAAATGTTCAGAACTTCGATTGTTATATTAATTTCTTTCTAATATTAGAATAAATTATTGAACATATTGCCCTGCAAAAATCGTTTTATTCCTTGAATAACACAACGAAATGTGTTAGCAGCTGTATTGAAATAATAGTCCCCTGCGTGGTGACAAACATCCCGATGACTGAGGAATGGTCGCAGCATTCAAAAGTTGAGTTAATGGCATAAGACATCTTGTCCAACCTGCTGCAAATTCACTGTTAATTCCGTTCGCCACAGGCTCAAAAATTAATTAAGAGAAGTGTTTATGCGGTCTGACTGCCAATATGGTGTCGTCCACCTCAAAAAATCTCGTTAAGAAGAGTCTGTAGGCTTACGGGAAAATGCTGGTTTTGCTGTAGAAAAGGGAAAGGTACAAGGATAAAACCTCTCAGAGTCAAACGTGGAACCAGGAACAAACTGAAACCGCGTATGGCCTCGAAGGTGGAAATCTTGTGAACTCATCTCTGCTCCTCAGTATGATGTAACAGTTTCTTTTTGGAACAGTTTCAGTTTCAGTTTCCAGTAACAGTTTCTTTTTGAGTTCTGGCGCCGTAGTTCTTCTCATGAATACTCAAGAAAATTTATCAGACTGGGCCTTCAGTGAAATTGAATACTTTGTTTTAGTCTTTCATGCACAGTGAATTTATTTTCTCCCTGCTGAAGGTCTGCAAACAGCTCTTCATTTGTATAACATATTGAATGTGGATAAGGGTAAAATAGCGCTAGTATCAAACTGGGCTTTTCAGCAGTGAATTCAATACTTGACACTTGTTCGTGTTTCGCATTTTAATATCAATTGGTTAGAGCCAAGCTTTAAAAGGTGCTTCTCAGAGGATTGCCTTCAGTCCGCAAATCTGCCTACAAATGGGTCTTGAAGCCGGTTCCAGCTATCAATTAGAAAGCTGAAAATTAGGTGCGTGGTAGTATTTTTCGTTTCTGTGACATTTAAACGTTATAAAATAACGGAAATCCAAGGTATTCATAGAATGGAAATTTTGTTTCGTTTCTGGTAAAAAAGGACACCGCACTGTACTGCATGTCCAGGGAGGAAATTGCTCAGTAAGGATTAAGCTTGAACTCTTATTACCAAAAATCAGTAGGAGTTATTCAAAGGCCCAAGGAGGAGAAAAATAGAAATTCTTCAACGTGTTCGATCCGAGTGAAGCAATATATATGCTTTTTCAAATGTAGCCAAAACTTTATCGTATCTGACCGAAAGTATCTTTTGATTTTTTAAAGTTTTATCCAATCTTGGACGAGGGGTTATGATGCTAACCTATAAACCTAACAAGCCCTGGTTTTTCTAGGGGAAAAAAAAAAGGGGGGGTATTCTTTCTCGGATCGATATGCTTTGCTGAACCATTTTTCGGTGCTAATCGTGGGCCTAAATGGGCGTGTCGTTTCAGTTTCCTTCAAAAGTGCAAGCAAGTTAATCCGTTTTTCATAAATTGTCGACCGCAGAGTTCCTAAGACAGTCGTTACTTTTAATTAAACGTATATCATTCCAACACACTGTCTTTTTCACGGTAAGAATAAAGCGTCTTTTAATGTCGATAGCGTCATGTGCTAGTGATATGTTGTAGCTCTCTGGTTGGCCTTTTTAACCACCAGTGGTTATTTCATGATTGTTAGTGGTTGCGCCGCCTGCTATGCATAATACTACTAGCATAGGTCGTCTCTTCTACGTGCGTCCATGACAATAATGATTTTATATGGCGCAAATTCAACTATACAGTTTTCAAATGCGCCTCACATGACAAATTAAATTAAATCAAATTAAATGTTGTTTTTTTTTGTGGAGAGGGGAAAACCGGAGAACCCGGAGAACAACCTCTCGAAGCAGGATAGAGAAAGCAACAAACTCAGCCCACATATGACGCCGAGACCGGGAATCGAACCCGGGCCACATTGGTAGAAAGGCGAGCGCTCTCACCACTGCGCCAACCCTGCTCCCTTCCGAAGAAAGCTCAAGAGTAGAGTCTATTGATATTTATAGCGTCAAGACCCTTACAAATCTAATTTGTTATTGAAAAAGGGGTGAGAACCAAGAGCATAGGATAAAAAGAAAATGGTGTGTTAAAGCTTCTTGACCAATGATTTCCATCAGCCTGTCAACAGTTTGCAAAATGTGCTTCCTCGGGCGTTGACTGACTTGTATTTATTAGGGAAAAATGTTTTTAATTCGGCATGTTGATGTTTAATGTTAATGATTAGAGTTGTCTATTGCTGAATAATGAAACTGTGCAGTGCAGTGAATCATTTTTTTGTGGCAATTTGTATTGATCATAGGTGTCGGCGTAAAAATGCTGTTCGTTCCCCGCTGTGTTACTCTCGCAGTTATATTTCTTGTGGTGTTTTGCGGAAATAAATTTTGGAGACAAGTCCAAGCACAGACTACAGGTAAATTAGAAAACACTTCACTGTGGACGTTTTAATGAGTTACTGAAAACTATTTATGCCTTTACGTCTTTGGTTGATCTCATCAATATTCTGTTATCAATATTTAGTAGGGCAAGTGCCTGGGAAGACGTCTGCTTCGTTGCCCTTATCGCGTCCAACACATTCTTATAGTCGGCCTCTTGGAAGACCTCCCTTATCAAGCCATGTACAACCCTTGGGTCCTCTGCCCCCTGGTGGGCCACCTAATCAACGTCCTGGTGGGACTGTGCCTTTAGACCGTCCTCAAATTCCTCCTGGCGATAGTTATCGTCCGGGCAACGATCAACCCACTGGCAGTCTCCAACTTCCTTATGGTTTCCAACCATTTGGCTGCCTCCAACCACCTGGCGGTCCTCAGCCACTTGGTGGTTCCCAACCACCTGGCGGTCCTCGTCCTCCTAGTGGTCTTCAACCTCCCGGCCTTCCCGAACCGCCTAGTAGTCCTTACCTTCACTCAGATCCAGACCTTAATCCACGACCTCCGCTACTTCCACTAAGCCTGCTTCTTCCAAAACCAACCAGTCGAGAGTACTTAAAAGAAGGCTTAAACAGTGTCCCTACAACAGGCCCAGTCACTACTCATCCCATCCCCACCAGGCCGTCTCCTATATCCTTTCTCATTAATTCAATGAGATGGAAGTGTGCCCCGGATGATGCTCCGAGCGGTGGTACGCATATTGAATTTTTTTAGAGACACACTTAAAAGCAATTTTTCATCATAACTTTGGATAGCTAACGGCTGTTAGTCCCAAACATAATGGTCTAGCCTTATTTTCAATCTACATCCTTTCTCTTTCTGTATTTTTAGGTTTGGTATCTTCTGGGCTCAATGATTCGTTTTTATGCTTTATAGCTGATGAGACCGTTTACATAGCATCAAAATATCATACTATACATGCAGTTTATTTCAGTCAGTTATATTATTTGTGCAGACCTGGTAGGAACCGACTGGGATGAGCAAATCCGTGTATTGGTCCGTGAGTTTATTTTGTCGGGAAGAGTCTTAAAAACGTATAGTTGCAGCAATAGGTGCGGATTGGACGAGAGAAACGCTTCGGTGATGCTGTTCTGGTATAAACTTCCATCACGATGTTATTGCGATAAATTCTGCGATGAGTATGGTGATTGCTGCTTTGATTTCAACGAATTGTGAGTATCTAATATTATTAACAGTAAAGCTGGTGACACACGGTTCAACATTGTGCACCATTTGTTGCTCAACAAATGTTGAATGATATTGTAGCAACTTGTTCAGTGAGCGGAATAGAGCTTGTCTCTATTTTCGTTCAACTGCTTTCAATAAAGTTCAAAATGTTGAATGGATGGCCTGTTTCAACATTGAACATGGCATGACACACTGTTCAACATTTGTTTTGCGAGAAGCTGAAACATTCGTTGATCAACAAATGTTGAACCGTGTGTCATCGGCTTAACTTTATTTGTAGCCAACGATTATTTCATTTACTTCCATTCGGAGCAAGTAAAAGTAAAGCAAAAGTGATAAACCTTTTTTGTACACTGTGACATTTAAAGCTTCAAGCTCGTGGGGCCGTGTATGCAAAGTTACAATTCAAATAAACAGAACAAAAACCCCAACTGAATGCGAGGAGGCAACCAGTTGGCTATTTACGAGACGTGGTGGAGTTGAATACGGAACCACCGAAGTCAAATCCATTTGGTAGGTCAGAACAAGATTCCAACCCAGAACATCTACTTTCAAATCCAACGCGCTAACCACTGTAACGCAGCTTCTGCATGTTAATACCCCATTTATTTGACAATCCTACCGTACCCGAGGATTGGAGAATTTTATCTTTGGGAAGAGAGGGGAGGGGAAGAGTTGAAGTTGAGTTTAAGCAAGATTTAACATTTGAAGAAAATTTAGTTGGTTTCGACATATTTTTTTTTGCGGAAATAGGACGTTTACAGGACAGAAGCTCGCCTTTGTGAGCGATTGGATTGTGCTGAGGGAGCTCCAGAAGTTTAGGGAAATCGTTTTTCAAGAAAGTTTCTGTCTATCGCTATAAGTAATCAACAATGAGCCTTCAAATGTAGTTGAATATTTGTTCTCAGTGGTAAACGTGGAGTAGCTGAACAATTGACCGTGAGTGGGAACTGAAGCGTTCCCGCCTGCGAGTGAAGATTTTCATATTCTGGTCGCTGGGTAATTCTTCGCTCGTACGGGAACGCTTACTTCACAGGTCACCAGTAAATCGTTTTATTTATTTATCTATTTATTCATAAACTTCGTAAACTAACCCTAAACCCCACAGAGGGGAAGCTACGCTACAGGATCCTACAATAAACTACTCTTAACATTTGACACAAACAAATAAATGTTATCAGCAAACAAGCTAGCAATAGCTAGAAATCAAGAAACTACATTTTAGTTTGCGTGGTAGCTTTCCTTGTAATTCGCTTGCCCATTTGCTGGCATATCCCTTTGCACAGGTGCAGAAAACGCGTCAGTCCTCATGGACGCCCACGAAACTCCATGGAAACCTGCATCCCTCGCGAGAACAGTCTTAGTCTTGCAACATACACGGGTTATGCAGTATGGAGCGCATGCCCAAATAATTGGACTGACGAGATTGTGCGCGAAAAATGCCAAAATAAAGATCAAGGTGACCTTTTGAATAGCTTGCCTGTGTTTGACAGAGACAGTCGCGTCACTTACAGAAATATCTTCTGCGCAAGGTGCAATGGTGCGGTAAATACGGTCTACTGGAAACTTCAGGTCGATTGTAAACACTGGCTTAACACAACGGGGCTAAACTTGAGTGATATTAAGGCCTTTTTGCATACCAACTGTACAGTGACAACCAAAGACTCCTGGGTGAAATATCTCAAACGATGCATACCTCGCTTTCAAGACTGTTTGAAGGTCAGTCAAGAGAAGAATGAATCGCACTGCCAAACACAATGTCTTGGCTACGCTCTACCCGTCTGTTCAGTCCAGACAGACGGCATGATCACACGTCGATTTCGAAATCCTCAATGTGCCTTGTGTAACGGATTTAAACCAATGATTCTGGAGACCGAATGTAATTCTGGATTTTACCCAATGTTTCTTCCTCTTACCATTCTATTTGATTTTAGTTCCGCATCTAAGTACAACATTAAAGTCAATGACAGAAAGCTGAAACAGCTGCAAAACATCCCGCAAGTTTGGTCCTGCGCCGCTGACGAAGTGTACGACCCATACTCCGGGAAATGCAGAAAGATTGTTTCAGGAGGGTCACAGATTAGCTACACGCAAATTCAAACTAAAAGAACAACTTGGGATTTTATGGCGAACGAGACAAGACTGCAGTCTAATTGTACCTTCGTAGCTCTCAACCAAAGTGAGTACAAACAGTTACCTAACGGCACCGTCTACGTCAAATCTCATCACAAGATTTACACCCAAACCTCGTACGCTGTTCATGGGAACAAGATCCTTTTGTGCGTTAACTTTTCAAGAAATGCCTCAGTGGCGGCCAAACAACAAAGCACTGGCTACATAAAGACAACGCCGGCATTTCTCCAAATTATGAGCTCTGTCGGCTGTATAGTGTCAATGGTGTCTCTTGTTCTTCTGTTGATAACTTACACACTTCTGCCCGAACGTCACAACCTGCCTGGAAAGATCATCATCAGCTTGTCGCTATGTTTGCTACTGAATCAAGGTGCCTTCCTGGCAGCAGTGAAGACGTCCCATCACGAGCAGTGCTTGGCTACTGCCATTCTCCTTCATTTCTTTGCCCTTTCATCTTTCGCTTGGATGAATGTTATGGCGTATGATGTGCACAAGACCTTTACCTCTTTAGCGGGTGAGTTGAGAAGCATATGGTTCGTAGTTTACGGCGGCTGTAAAGAAGTGGCCTTTGTATCTGGTTGTCAAGGATATTTCCGGAACCGATGGTTCAAATTGAGAGAGGAAAATATTGGCATACAAAAAAATACCAACGAGTAGAGTTTTATCAGGCTTTAAAGCTCACGCACGTGACGTTTTATCGGTGACTTGATAGGCTGTTAGGCTCAAGAATTATTTATGAGTTTTTAAACACAATGAAGTTCCTCTCATTAACAGCTGCATTTATAATATACGATTTGGTGGGTTACTGTACCTCGGACTAGTAGTTATGTCGTCACAGTTTCTGAAATCTATTTGTTCTGGACGACGTACTAGGTGGCGGATTTTCGCCGAATCATCAAGCAAGCCACAACAAGCGCTTCGTGAGGTATTGCCTATACGGATGGGGATTTCCGGCCTTTTTCGTGTCCATCTTTGTGATGATTGACCAAGTTTTCTACAAAGGGTTCGTTGGATATGGTGAG
>BLFK01000068.1:5000-10000 GCA_014634185.1 Astreopora myriophthalma | reverse complement strand
AAAGATTTTTCGCTGCGGGCTTTTTTTTAGTTCTGCAGCATGCCTTTCAATACAGTATTCGTCTCGGTGACCGGTCTGAAATTTCATATGAAGAGGCGAGGGTCAACATTAGGTAGCTACTGAGGCCAGCGAAAAGAATGTTGTTTATCTGAATCAAAGGGCTCTGTGAGCAAACTCGGGAATTGGAGAAATGAATTAAATTTTTTTGTCAATAACATCTTGTTTCAGCTTGCGACTCCATTTGCCGACGAATGAGCACAGTGTGCGCTCTAAGTTTTAAAAAAGGCACTGTCGAGTATCTGAAAATTCCACGAATAATACTCACTAACAACTAACTCACTGACAGGACAACTTCGAGACCTGTCAGAATTGAGCCCACTGTGTTATCAGCGGTTCAATTAACTAATTGTATTTAAAGTCTTTGTTTTCTTCCCACCTCTTCATCTGATGTTGACTCAGTACAGTTGGATAATAATTAGATGGTGAAATCCGGACACTCTGGGGACCCGCGTTCGACTCTGAGGGGAAATCGCACTGTTGTTTTTTTTTTCTTATTTATTTTTTTCTTTATTTCCTTTCTTTTTTCTTTGTTTTAAACGATACAATAAATAAATGCTTTGTGGTTTTATCGTTTCGCTCGCTATATGCGCATTTACCGCACTGTAACCGTACTTCAACGACTTCCGTTTCGGTAAAATCATTACAAAGTCTGCATGAAGTGAAAACTTGTTCTGCTCATCGATTTTACGATTCTTGATGTTCTCATTTTCGGTGGCCGAGATTTCTTTAGGCTTGCATCTTTTAATGTAGACCTCTAGAACAACTTATCTTAGTTAAACATGCACAGCAATTTAAAAGTAAGCCGCGATCGTACTTCATTTGCGTAAAGTTTACAGCCCCTCACGATAACTCGTGTTGCGCATGCGCAATTCACGAGTTAAAAATGGAGCAAGTTAATGCAATTTACGAATTCGGTAATTATAGGATTCTAGGGAAAGAGTATTGTTATTTCCGTGGCCCTCAGAAGCGGCCGGATTTGGATCATTTTAGTGACGACAGAATATGAGCGGTCGTGTCGTATGAACAATTATTGTAATGGCCTCAGTTTCTTTGGCAAGTATAGTAATTCCTTTTGTAAGCTAAGTATGATGATCATCAGCAAATTTACTCGTCAGTTTGGCAACAGCCTCAATTCATACAATTTCGTCGTTACCATAATAAAAAAAGTTTTCATTCCGTTGTGAGAATTAGGCTCGCTGGTCATGCCACCCTATCTCGGCTAGCTTTTGGTCGAGGAAACTAAACGCCTGAAAACCAGTGCCGGATCCAGTGGAGAGGACCTGGGGCCTTTCCCCCGCTCCACCCACTTTTGGACCGAATCTTTTGGTTATAGTAAAGCTGCCTCAAAATCGAGAAAAACGCCAAAAACCGCGAAAGAGGAAAAAAATAAAAATGATAATAACAATAATTGAGAAAGCCATTGTCTTGAGTCATCGTATTTTTGCTAGCCGTTTTGTATTTTTGGCTACCAGTTTGGTTTTTAGTTGTTTGTTCCTTTTGTTTCAGCGTTCTAGCGTTGATGTGCGAACTGCTATTAAGGTCACTACAGCTAAAAAAATAATTAATAATAATAATAAATACTAATAGTTCAAAAGTTTTGCGGATGTTTTCAGATGTAAATTGTGTGAAGATTCACTTGACTGGAACTGTTGTTCAGGCCAAACCAAATCCAAACGACGAGATATATTGTCATGAAATTCTATTACTCGTTTAGAGAACCACAAAATTTAACAGAAACGAACCACGAACCCCAAAACACAACATGAAAAAAACGGTCATATACGTTGCAAGTTTCTGTCCTGAACAACTGTGTGTATGTATGCCGGTCTGTCCAAATTGCGAGAAATTTAAGCACTGTAAATAAAACCAAAAAGTTGGACTCTATGAATCGAATGGAGAAAATATAAGCCTAGACACATCGATCGTAGTTGTCAGAGATGCGGTGGTTAATCATATTGGACTGATTCGCTTGTTCTTTCATCATTTATTTCACCCTCGCTAAATCACTGTACTTTCCAAGCAAGTTGGCCCAGTCAGTGTCTTGTGTTATGTATTAAGCAGCTCAAATTGTCGAAATAGTTGCTTGAATTTCATTACTCCTTCACTGCACTAAAATAAAGTCCAGAAAAAATAGCGTTGTCCTGCCTCCTGCAAGGATCATTTTTCTACAAACATCTGATATTTAAAATTGTAGAATATCAAAGGTGAAAACTGTTGTTGTAAACGGCGGTCTAAGTTAGACTTCAAATCCTTGTTGACACTACCTAGTTATAAAGATTAATATTGTTGCTTCAGTTAAGGACGGGCGTTGACGTGTTTTTGTGCAGGGAGAAAGTTCGAGGCCTTGGCATTGTTGTCAATACTGACAGAAATTGAAAATTCGCTTGGGCCGAGAAATCGAAAACTTATCACTAACTGAAAACCCGTTAACGGCGGAAAAATTGAAAGCTCGCTCTAGAAAACTTGTCAGGAAGAATGCAAGAACCAAGCTGTGAAAGGCTGGGGGCTTTTTAGCAGAAACGGGTTGCCATAAAAGTTGGTAACATCTCTTCGCAGTCCCTTACATGATTATTTACTTTTCTTCTCAATTCTCTCGAGATTTGTGGCGATAAGGAAATATTTTATCTGCTTGCAGGATAAATAGGGATGATTCAGTTAAACCATTAAATCAGATTGACTGTTAAAACATAGAGGGTGGGGTCTTAATCTTGCATCTGTTGGGTTGATGAGGGAAAAGAAATCCAAACTGGAGCGACGCTCTAACGAACGGTGTTCAAGAACTGGAACAGCTCAGTGTAGTGAAAAGGAACTGATTTAACCTCTATATAACGAAGTCTTAACGATACGGCGGTATTCTTGAGATCATACAATTACAGTAAAAGGTATGGGAAAGAAACTCGGTAAAACAAAATCCCGATATGACGAACTAAGACCCCCGGTCACTCGGCACACCTCCTTAATGGAGATCCTGTTTTGGTTATAACAGCAGACTTTTAAATTACGTGTTGCATTGCCTAAATAGGGAAATGGTATCAACTGCGGGGTAAAGAGATTTCAAATGCGACGAAGTGTTAAGCAACTCAGTAATCGAGGTGGTTCTAAAAGAGTACTTACTGCAGAAAATGTCTTGCAATATCCACCAAAAATTGTGAAGGACGCAAATGTTTGTATTGGCGTGGAGGTAGGGACTTGATATCGAGACTGAGGCTTTCAAAGTGTTTGCTCTTCCGTGTCTAAGTAGAAAGGCTACCCTGGGATTTGTCTGGGCACAACGAAATCAAGCTCCCTTCTTTCTCGGAAGAGGAGTTCTTTCGTGCGTGAAGACCATCGAGTCAGAACGAAGATGGATTTTCCTGGCGTGCGATTGGACAGTATGTGCCCACGAAAGTAAATGTGAGTTACTTGAAAGTGGACATTAATTTATCCCTCTGAAGACAATGGCTCTGTTTTGTCATCTCTGAGAGAGGTCAGGTTAGCCCATTTCAAATGATAAGTATGTTTCATTTTTTGCGTAATGTTTAAAAAACGAGCAGCAGTGTTTTATCGGGTTTAAAAACACAAGCAGTAGCCGAGTGTTTTTAGACCCGATATAACACGTGCTGTGAGTTTTCTTTTTTAACAGCTCCAAAAACATTCCACAAAAAGCGTGTCCCTCTGGAGTCTGAACGATGGTTCAAACTGTGAGGGGATAATTATTAGCATACGAGAAAAACAAGCTATGCCTTATTGGTATTCTTTATGCAACGATTGACGCTGTGTATAGACTTTCTCTGTATTCTCATTTGCACGTTTCAGTGTTGTTGTATCTCCTAATTATCTGGTTTACCAGCATGAATTAATAAACTCGAGCTTAACAACAAAAGTTAATATACAGGCAGGACACAAACTCCAAAACGGGAGGAAAGTCATTAACGTTAAAATTTAAAGCCCACATGGTGGAAATCCCAATTCTTTACGAGAGTTAGTTAAACACTGTTGAGCCAAGTGATACCCTAGGTCCGCAGAAGTTACCAGAACTGTTTTCGTAATGTAAACGTCGGTGTTAATATATAGACCTAATGCATAAATAGCGCCCTATTTATTATTCTTTTATATAAATGCTAATTAGACTCACTAGCCTCTTTTTGGGGTAAAAAATATTTTGAACTGTGGGGCTTGCTGACGAACCTAGTGAGGCTACTTGCCACAAAAATATAAGAATAGTTAATTGGCACGCACTCTACGATAAAAGCACTTCAGTTTCTGCTGCGGTGGGATTGTGACCGCAGGGACCATGATTCTCTCGAAAAAACTCAGCTCAGAATTAAAGTCGATCGAATCGAAAATACGTGATGCTGTGGAATGGTTATTTCTGATTTGTGTTCTGCTAGGCTCTTGCAAAGCAACGCAACAAAGTAAGCCAGTGTTTTTTCAATGCCCGTGTTGATCGAAAGGAGTAACTGCAGAATACAGATTTATGCCGGCTTAAATTTCTTTGGTTCTGCTGTCTTTTCTTCACTTTTCCGAAGACATACTTATCAGTTAATTGGCTTTAGATACATAATGAGGAACCAGAACGGCTAAAAAGATGCGAGGAAGGTAGCTGGGATTTTAGTTCGCAGTTAACACGAATGTTGGAACTCATTAAAAATTAACCAAAATCCCTGTTTGTTAGAGCCATCCACACTCATATGATTTAACAGAACAGCTGTCATTATCATCTTCATCGTGATCGTGATCGTTATCGTGATGGTCATCGTGATTGTCGTCGTTATAGTTAAAAAGGTCGTTAAGGTCTCGAAGCATGTTTTCCCCTGCGGCTCGTTTCTCGAAACTCCCGAAAAACTCGTCGGGCCCGAAAACCGTGATCCGCCAAATCGAAAAGCTGGCATTTTAACATGCTTTCAAGACAACAAAAAGCAAAATAATTGCAACTTTTGATACCTTGAAACGTCGTCGTT
>BLFK01000066.1:8599-11099 GCA_014634185.1 Astreopora myriophthalma | reverse complement strand
ATCTTTTGCCACTGAAAAGCTATTTTCCTTTTAACCTTATCATCGGAGGATTTGGAAAAAGAATTAAGAGTCCTTTTTTGTACGTTTCAAGATTAAAAAAACCGTACCAAAATGTTCCCTATTTTTGACAATCGATGACTGCTTGAAATAAAAGCATTCCCAAGATAACACAAGGTTCATTTTAGTGATTAAGTTCGGTGCGTTACTGAGTAAAATCAACGCAGCAACAAATTTTAAATAGTTGTTTATTCGTGAATGGAACTGGCTTGTGTTCAACACAACACACAAGTTTGACCACTGAACTAAAAAGAAAACTGAAAGAAAACACCAAAATAACTGAGAACCTGTTTTCATTTTACCACTTAACAAGACAGCAGACCGATGCAAATCAATTAAAGAGATTTTTACTTTTAGCGTTAAATTCAGCCAAGTGTTATCAAGGCGATTATTTCGAAATCATTCGACGATACACACTAAATTTCAGTTGCTGACCTACAAAAAAGTAAAATGTAGCTCAAATATAACATTACCTCGGTTCCTTGTACCCCAGCAGTACGTATATGCATATGATGGTTGCTATTGCCATATAATTGATGTGATACAGATCTAAAGAAACAATCACCTGCACCGCCAACATCTTAATTGATTGTAAACCAAGTTCACCTAATCTTGACTGCATCAAATTCTCAGAGGAAATAGCAGAGGTCAACTGCATTGTTGAGCTGTGATTTTGCATAAAAGGTCTAATTATTACTTCCTGATGACCAGTGTTGTATTGAGTAGGTCCTGGATTCTTCTCAACATCTTACTTAGTTTGAAATTCACATAATTGGTCACATGACTCACACAATTGGAAGAAAACAATGATAAATATCGACGTGCTATACAGTTTAGTTTCATTATCTTGTGGTAATGCCTGCTAAAGAAAGACAACAAATAAGCTTTCTTGGGTATAGCCATTTTATTTAAGTTAATTATCTTTGGATCGCGTTTGTTATTACATTTATATCGTGCATGATAAAGTTTTCTCACCTTATTAACATAGCGATGGAGCTTTGAAGACTTCGGTATCTCAATCGTTGAAATCTTTTTGAAGACAAATTTCTTCAACATGCTATTATTCTTGCTGAGACCTCTTAGAAATAGAGGTGGAATTCTGCTCGGTTCACGAGCACGTCTAGACCGCCTTGTAGCACGTTTTTTAAGATGATATAAAGTTAGCTTTGATAAGTGTTCGCTTTGATTCTCGATAAAGTTTACGATGGAAGGTTCACTCAGAGCGACCAAAATGGCATAATTTTTGACGTGTATGTATGTATGTATGTATGTATGTATGTATGTATGTATGTAAATCTTTATTTATACACGGAAAATCATCAGTTAAGCTTAAGTTAAAAACTAAAACTAATTACAACTGCTTTACATGATTGCCGTGTGGGAATCCGATATATCAGCTACCTTCTTGATATTTCGCTTAAAATGCTCAACGGATACAGCATTTTTTAAGTTTTGGGGCAAGTTATTCCATAGCATGGCCCCGCTGTAAGAGAAGCTTTGTTTGAAATAATTGGTGCTTGGTTTGGACAGGGTCAGTCTTCCCTCAGAGTTTCTTAAGCTGTAATCAGAGTGACGCTGAGAGAAAAGACTTTGTAGATATTCCGGAGCAAGGTCATTCATGGTTTTATACATCATTAAGGCTTTTTGTTTCTTTCGGCGAAGAGATAGCCTCTCCCAGCTGAGGGTGGACAGAAGGTGGTTTGAGCTCGCATCAAAGGGTGATTCAGTAATAACTCTGGCTGCGCGATTCTGTAATTTTTGGAGCTTATCACTCAAGTAACCACTCAAACAGTCCCAGACGGGGCTGCAGTAATCAAAATGAGGCATAATTAAGGTGTTATAAATTAGAATTGCAGTTTCTTTGGATATAAACGGCCGCACACGTTTTAAGGCGCCTATAGCTGAAGAGACTTTCTTGCAAATCTCTTCAACGTGTTTACCCCAAGAGAGGTGAGCATCTATGGTAAGACCCAAGGATTTGGTATGAACGACTCTCTTGATAATTTGGTCATCAATTCTGATTTCTACATCGTCACATTGGGCAGATAGCCTTTGTCTTGATCCAATAATCATTAGCTCAGTTTTAGCAACATTTAGACTGAGCTTGTTAGCTTTCAGCCAACAGCTAAGGTTATTTAATTAAGGGGTTAGAGCTAGCTTAAGTTCTGTTAACGTTTTAGCAAATAACGTAAGGTTGGTGTCATCGGCAAACATTCTTGGTACGGCGCCCCGCCGACGTGTATGTATTTCCACTTCAAAAGCATGCGAATTAGCTTCATTAGGAAAGTTACAAGAGTCCACAAAGGTACGACGGTCGCGAACGATACAAGTTTATGTTTCACCATTTTGGTTTTGTTTCTTGAATTTCATCTCGGTAACCGGGATGAAAATTTCCCATATGAACACGAGACAAAATCCGTCCCGCTTACCGGGCCAGCCCGGT
>BLFK01000061.1:306446-312436 GCA_014634185.1 Astreopora myriophthalma | reverse complement strand
GCTCACTGTAACTGATTCATCAGGGTCAACACCATACTGTTCCATTTCATCCACAGTAAGTGCAGTGTGTTGAGAATTTATGTTTTGCAGCATACCACTTGTCCACAGCTGGAGAGGGGACATATTATGCTCTGTTGAAACTGGCCTTTGATTCATTTGATCAACAAATTCTACAAGAGATTTATTGATTCTTGGTATGTATATGTAATGAAGGCAAAATAGATGCAGTTCATTTAAAGGGTCAAGAACACCAGTTTTTTCCATTTCATCAAATAACTTTGCATAAAAACACAGGACGCCAGCATAAACATCCCTATGAGCTCTTTCTACCCGGCAATTGTGAACAGATGATCCTGTGATAATACTTCCCCTCTCTAAGCCTCTCCTTTCCAACATGAACTGGGCAACAAGAACATTTTCCATCCCATAATCACATCTTGCTCTTGATGGCAGCCCATAGGTTTTTGTGCTCTCCTCAAAAAGTCTTAATACAGTCTCAGCTTTGTTATTGTCACAGCACTTGCAATGGGTGATCAGACGCGAAAATCGATCTATACAAACATGGACTATAAGTTTCCATCGGATAAGCTTGTGGGCCGAGTCAAAGTGCCACAGTGAGTTGGGTGTTGGAACATTATACTTTCGACGAAAAATTACCAACCGCCACCTTAAAGCAGTGCCTACAGGGTCTAACCGTCGTAAACAGTTGCTCACCCTCCAGCGTTGAACTCGCAACCCTCTACTCCTCAAGGCTCCAATAAATCGTCTCCTACCAATATTTGGTGTTAGAAATCCACCACTGCTGACATTTGTATCAGCTGCAGTTATTTCTTTGTAGATTTGATCTAACCCATCATCAGATATGTCTGAATATTGTTCAAAATTATCACTTATTCCTAACGCCCTTCGACTCCTTTGAAGCGTCGATACACTTACGCGAAGCAACTTGGCAATTTTTTTCCATGAAAAATGTATAGAACGCAAATGTTCTAATTGTTTCCTTCGTTATGTTCAAGGCCGGTCTTCCAGGTCCATGACCCTCCATCCTTGGATTTGGTTGAGGATAAAATGAAACAGAATTCTCTGCACTTGATGCAGACGTTTCACAAGACACGAGAAGTCTTTGAAGTGATTTCACATTGCTCTTCAAACGACGCACATGTTCAGGAAGGGGATCGTTCATTTGGGACTCAATAAGGGTTAGAGTTGTGTACGAGTCCTGCAGCCGCTGCGTAGTCTCTTCTATTAAATCCTCGGTCCAGAAAACCTCATCACTTGCGCACAGACTAACAACTCCTTTCAGATTTTGTAAGAAAATGTAAAAACCTCTTTCGTTTCTTTCTCTGACAATGTTTCGCCTTCGCATTCCCTTTGAAAGCACTCGAACAATTTTTAAAATGGCCGCCTAGAAAGTCAAATACCCGAGCCAGTCCCCCTCAATCGTAAGCCCGCAATGTATTGTAGGCCAAAAAATAAATTCACGGTACCGTGAAAAATTCTGAGCCAATGAAAAAATAATTCTCAGTACCTAAAGTAAAAAATAATTGGCAGTACAGTGAAAAAATAATTTGCAGTACGAGTGAAACAATTCATTCGAAGAGCCTGCAAAAAATTTAACCAGACATAATTAAAATAATTCATGTCGCTAAAAATAATAAGCAACCACCTCAAAAAAATTATTTATACCGCCGATGAAAATACACAACAAGCTAATAAAAAGTGCAACAGTGACTGAAAAAACTGACTTGTCGGGCAATTTTACTACCACAATTTTGACCAGAACGGGCCTCCGTATAAGTTAACCGAAAGTTGTTCCCAGATTGCTTAATATTGGAGGCACCATTTACGAAAACAGCGGCACCATTTTCAAAATTAGAGGCATCATAAACAAAAACAGAGGCACCATTTTCAAAATTAGAGGCACCATAAACAAAAACAGAGGCATTATTTTCAAAATTAGAGGCACCATTTTCGAAAACAGAGGCACCATTTATGAAAACAACAGAGACTGAATTTGCCCCGAAATTGCCCGTGGCCAACCTTGTTCCCAAACTATTGAAGAAAAACAACATCGTTTCGTAGAATGTTCCAAAATGACCTAGCCTAGAAGATTGTTCATTTTCGAATGCAATTGGAATATCAAAACGAAGGAGCTGGCGTTATTATTTGCAGTAGACGTATGAAATGAGAGTATTTACTAGAATAATTCCCAGGAATCTGAAAATATTGCTGGGAACTTAAGGGGAATATTGATTGAGCGCGGTCGTGTTATTTCATGGGTATTGTTTCACGCAATTTATCTACTTGGTTTTCTTGGTTTGTTTTCTTGGTTTTCTTCTGGACGCTTTTATGTGCTTTCGAGTTTCTATTCTGATCCAATTTCGTCTTCCGAATAGCTTCTCATTCTGACAGGATTCTCGTGATAAAATTGGCGAGTTATAGTGCATTTATTAGTATGTATTATTCTCAAACTCATCAATTCAACTCTTATTTTCGGCCAGAAGTTTTAAGGGCTCAAAAGAATTGAATCTTTAATGGAGACTTAAACGTTGACTGGTAAGAACGGACTCATGAATAAAAACTCTAAAAATAATTTGAATACTGAAAAAATGACAAAAGGAGTTTTCATTTCTTGTTTTGGCTTGCCCTACCAAAACAGCTTTGCACATAACGGACATGCAACTGAGGGAAACATCAAAACAGGTGTTAGAGAGCGACCATATTGTCAGGGGCAGTTCAGTTTCACTTGTGAATATTAGAGTTTAGTATAATTTGAGCGTTAAACAGTTTCCCCGTCATCCGATTGGTGGAACGTTATATTCAGCGCTGAACGCAGGGATCAGAAATCCTCCTGTTTGTTGCAAAATAAAATTGCTGCCAGTAGCCGGTTTCCTCGAGCCTCAGACGAGGAAATTGGCGAAATGTTGTTAATTCTCTGTTGAACTCTAAAATTATACCAAAATAATTATTCGCCTTAAGCTTAACTAGTAATAGTTTTCACTATTAAATCCCTAATTGTTTCGAGAAAAAAGATCGATTTCCTTTTAGTAATACTGCTACCGTAAATACAAGCTTCTATCTGACGTCTTTTCGTTATAAGGGGTTGCTAAAATAAAGTCACGCTGTGACTGAATATTTTATTTTTCTAACTTTGTTTTCTCATCACTTTTCGCCAAAGTTCTCCGTAAAATAATTTCTTTCTTTCCCGAACGAGCTACAAAGACGAGCATGTCCCAAGTTTGCAACATGATGCTAAATTTTATTGGCTTGAAAGCTGTCAAAACTCTGAACGCATGAGCGACTTTTTGATAAATGATCTACAGGAAAGGAAGTGCACGTCGAAACGGTAAAAGTGTTATTTTACCGACAAAACTCACATGGACAAGTAAAAATAAGCGATATAATTTCCCGACGTTTCGGCGACTTCATGACGCCATTATCAAGGGTAGAAATGAGACTGAAATTGACGATGCGAGTTCAAGAGTTACAACTGATTTACATAGTAGAGGTGGCTACACAAATACTTTAGCACGGATAGAATCCGTTTGCACGTTCAAACTCGGTGTTAATTGTTTGATGTAAAGCATCTTGTTGACAAGACAATCGAATTTGTTCATGCATTTCTTGAGAACTTTGAAACGACTAAGGAGGTCCTCAGGGACAGCACCCCCGTGGTCATTGTCATAGTGCTTGCGTACTGAAGATGACGTGCTTTTGTGGCCATCCACGCGGGCATAGAGATGCCCGGGCGTGTAGCCAGCATAGCTCCCTGTATCACACAGGTTACAACTCACATGAAAACGTATTCTGGAAAGTTTACAGCCTTGATTTAAACCATTACGTAAAGTTAAGATACCAGGACGAACTCATGTGGGAAAACCGAACTTAAACCTAGAAAGAAATTAAAATTTAATTGTTCAGCTATCGATACAATTTGGGATAAATTGATCCGCTTCCAACCCATTTACGGTAGCAGTATTATTAAAACACAAACATCTCGCATTTGAATTCATGCTCATTTCTAACAGCAATGTTAGTTTCATCTTTGTCTCAAGTAATGCAAGGGACTCATATTTCACCTCTAATCTACCCTACAAGTTTAATTCTTATAGACATTTTAAAAAACAAAGAAAAACATGTGAGTTTTGCACTGCTTTTTAAAACAATGATTCAGTTTAAAAAATGGTCTGTAGTCTGGTCACTTCTTAATTTTCTCTCGGCACACAACTGTTCCAGTGTTTACCCGTTGGCACTCTACCGGGAGGTATTCCTAGTTTATGCAGAATTTAAAGTAGCAGCTTTTTTGGAGAAGTTCTGAAGTAAAAAAACGTCGATTTAATTTTAGGCCATATTTTCTAGGAGCATGTGCTGCAGCAAGTCATTGTATTTTATTTCCTTGTCTTCGTTCAATACTGTATGTTGAAAAAATATTAGTCCGTAACTTTTAACGGTTATAAAAATTATTCCTTTTTTTTTCTTTAATTAACATTTTCGTCTATTTCGGGATCCTGTTGTCGCAATAAAACTTGAAAAGTCACCATTTTTTTCTTTTCCATTTTTTTTTTTTTTTTTCTCTTTGTTTTTCTAGTGATCGGCAATTCTGTTCAATTTTCTGAATTCCGGTTCGTTGCATTTCTTGGAGAAGTAACCATCAAATTTCAGATGCTTGCGGATGATGTCATCTCCCTTTTTCGTAGCCAATAAAACCACAGCAAACTCCAGCATAACTGGAAAAGCTGTTCAGTTTCTGGTTGTCATGAGTAAAGGCGCCTAAATTAAGCTGGCGTTTTCTTTCCGCAATGTCCAGCCTTTTGATGGAGCTTACACGTATTATCGTTTGTTATAAAGTAGCATTTCTCTCCGTTTTGGTTCATTGTGTTTCAGGTGAGTACGATGCCATCTTTAGTCTCCCAATAACTTGAACCTCGTGCTAGCTTCACAAAGGAAACATCATGCTAATTTTGTAACTCGAAACTCCCGCTAACTTCGTAACTCTGACCCCGTGTAAAATCGAACCCCGAATGATTTTTTTTCCTGATTTTTACATTAACTGCAGTGTTACCCCCCGATACCTCGGACATCCCAGTAACTAGAAGTAATTTCCCTACCGTTCTGGTCATTTATTTTTACTTTTACCCTCGATAACTTGAATCCCTTTGTGAAACTTAGTTTCACGAGGGATGCATACCCCAGAACAGCGATGGACAAAACACTGGCCACCAGTTCATGGACTACACCAATGGACTAACCCTAAAAATACCATTCCAAATGAGTGTTATGTAGAGATGCTGCCATTATACTTATTTTGTGTTTCTCTACCATACAAGTAGGCTGTTGGCTTTTGAATCTGCCTGTTAATTTATTATTTTGGGAAAAAGCAGTCAATATTCCATTTCTTTGTAATGGGTAATTACCCCTATGAATGCATGAGTGAGAGGTTTTCTTGTGGCCATTTTGTAGGGAAGACACTGTTTCTAAATATAAAAGCCGATTTACACGGTACAACTTCTGCTTACAACTGTCATGTGCGCCTTCTGCGCGCACTCATAAAATCATGTACAACTCTTTCGCCATTGAACAGACTGTTTTTTGCACTGTGGTAGCGTTTTACAGTCAAACACGTTTCAAAATCCTACATCTTTTCGAGTTGCACGCAATAGTCGTAAGCTAGTTGTAGCCTTGATTTACACGACGAAACTGAAGTTGTATGCGTCTTGTGAGCAGGTTGCATGGTACAGATGTAGGCAAAATCTATCTATAATCCAAGCAGGAAGCAAGTTTTGATTTATCATACGAGTGACATTTATTATACCGAGTGCATCGTACACATTTCTATGCCTTTTCAAGTTATTACGTCTTCCGAATGTGAAATATGATCTGGCAAACTGGTCTACAGTCAAACCTGTATATAACGGTCACTCCGTGTATAACGGTCACTGTACAACTTCCCGAAAATCGTGCGTTATATTTACTGTGAAGTTGACCTGTGT
>BLFK01000061.1:301446-303946 GCA_014634185.1 Astreopora myriophthalma | reverse complement strand
AAATTTCTAGGACCTTTGTTTAAGAAAAGGAGCTCGAGCTACTTTTTTATAGCGTCTCAGTGCTTGTCAGTCTGCCAAGATAAAAAAAAAAGTGAGCGCCATTGCCTTGGTAACGCACCTACAATTGTGACACAAATTTATGAAATGAATGCCTTTAAATTCTTAGGTTCTTAGGCAGAATCTTTTTGGTGGTAATTATCGCTATCGTTATAATTATCATTATTACGTTGCCCGGCGCGGAAAGGAAGTTTGATCTTGAACACAGGGGCAGGGTGGAGGCAGTTAAGTGCAGCGCAACTCAGTCTTGAAAAACGTGGGAATCATACCATTGGCGGTCATCTTTTCTTCCAGATGACACGGTGTCCATAATGGGTCGAAAGGGGAACCCATAGACACCCCATCTGTATGTTAGTATGATCTGGCATTGAACTGCCTGTGCAATTGGCCAACCCAACCACACTATGTTGTCAATTATTGTCAAGAGGGGAATCTAGTCTTATTGAGAAGAAACAGATTTATCAACTTTAAGTGGCCGCCATGGGCAGATAAATCGGTCTTTTGATCTTCCTAGGTTCGCTTACTTACATACCGTATAAAGGCATCTGCGTTCTTTTTCTCTGTATATATTGTAGGTTTTCCGTGGAAATGACGACGACTTTACAGCAAAGAAGAACATCATCAGTGATGTATTATTAGCAAGGTGGTTGCGAATTGTGGGTATAACGAGACGAGGCAACTACTTTTGTATGAGGACAGAACTGTATGGAGTGAAGCAAAAACCAGGTAAAATGGGGGACAATAGTAATTTCGTAAACCTGGTTTCGTTCAGAGCAGTCCTTTGCGACTTTGAGTCACATTACGGGTTCCTACATATATATCGCGCGGCTGCAGCGCCGTCCCCTGGCCTGCGTTTCCATTCATATTTATACTTAACTTTCGGATATCAGTTGGACAATAATAGTAATAGTAATAACAACAACAATAATAATAATAATAATAATAATAATAATAATAATAATAATAATAGTAAACCCTTCGAAAAAAGCAATTACTTTCACTTCCGCGATCTTACCGTTTCTTACTTTCTTAAAATTAGTTTCCGCGGAACACAAGGTACGAGTCAATGGAGTCCATTCGTTGCTCTTAGTGCGATAACTTACAAGCATCTGACCCGATCTAAACTGAGGACAATGCAAAAAGAACAGATATAGAGTAGTTAGTCACCGAGGTGGTGGCAACAACGATGTCATCCTCTTTAAAGCGTCAAGGTGACCTGGCTATTGTAAACTTGTAACTCTAGTGGCCCTGTAGAGTAGTATATCTCATTTTCTTTTTAGGGCGAGATGCATTGTTTCTGTTCTTTGTTTTCTTGTTCTCTTGGAGGGCATCTAACTCGTGATGTGAGACCTGCGAGCGCTGCTTTCTGACACCAATAAAAAACACCCTTGATCTGTCACCAGTCCTGAGTTAGCATTAGAAAAGGGTTGTTTCACAGGACCAGCTATCTGAACATGATTAAATGTTTTTTGTTGTTATTGGTTGTAATTTCATCATGCAGTTTAGTTGTTACCTGCGACACACTTCAGTGGGGATTTCTCGTGCACAGTTCCGATGTGTGGTTTTTCAAACAGTTTATTTTCCGATGTTGCACCTAAAAGTTTAGTTTTTATTTGTTTTATTTGTTTCTTCGTCTGTTTGTTTTTATATGATATTGGAGCTTGCACTATTTGCCGCGCCCAACAAAGATGCATGTTCATACGCGATCTAGGCCTAGACACAATAGGCTGGATTTTTTTTCAGGATTTTTAGACTATCGGGAGATTTTAAGAAATTTGTGGGATTCCTAGAAAAAACTGGCATTTGTGGGGCATTTTTAGATGATTTTGAAGAAAAATTGTTCTATTTTCTTTGCCGCTTTATTTAAAACTGCTATATGAAATGATAATTTTTGTCCCACTTTTTATTAATTGGTGACTGCTACACTGCAATCCAATTGTGCAGGGGTGTTTCCTATTTCCCATTTTATTTACCGACAAGCCAGCAGTTCTCGCATCAGAGGGAACATTGAGTGCCTTTTGTTTAATAAAAGCGCTATCTAGGGTACAGATCGTGTATGCTGTTTTCTTTTGTTAAAGAAAGAGCTGAGGTTTCATTGAAAAAAAATTGAGAGATAAATAGAGATTTTAGAATATTTTGGGATATTTAGAGATTTTTGGAGGGATTTTTAGCGAAAAACTGGGAATTTCCGGATAGATTCCTAGGGCATTTCTCGGGATGTTTGTGTCTAAGCCTAACCCGGTCCAATGGTAATACATCAGTCAATTCCAGCTGCGTCTCCCCCAACCCCCTTCACCCCCCCCCTCCAGTGGGGTAAGGCATTAGAAATTTAGCGTGCCCCGGGGCTACCCCTGCTTTTGACTTGCACGGTGATTGTGGATTCGAAAACAAGAGTGGAGGTTTTTTTTTTTATTTTTTTGTGGAAAGGACAGGGCCTTTGTGG
>BLFK01000061.1:293946-296446 GCA_014634185.1 Astreopora myriophthalma | reverse complement strand
CAGTTGTTATGGCTACCTTCCAGATATGTTGGTATCATAACAACGAAAGAATTTCTTCAGCTTTGCGAGGTCGAAATCTTCTCACAAGGTGACTTTGTGCACTTTTAAAGCTGCGCACTGAACTGGTTTTCACAGCATTTTTTCATAGTATATCCTAACAAATACCTAGTTAGCTAGCTACCCACCCACCTACCTACGTATACCTATCATCCTACCGACGCATACACTCTCTCACCCTGGTGAACTACCTACATAAACCACCTTCTCAATCTGCTAACCACCCACCACCGAAGTACCCACGAAATCAACCACTCCCACCCTCTCCCCCACCCAGCTTGGTCACCTACCTACTCATGCAACAATTGCGCACAGTAAATGGAGCAAATTGTAACTAACAAAGTGTATTTTAATTTAAGATGGTATTGTCGAAATCTCAGTTGTTGTTATTGTCGGTGTTTTTTATACAAAGGAAATGCAAGGCAAATCTAAGAAAGGCTTCGGTAATCAAATCGATTCTTATCATTTCCTCTAATTAGAAAATCTGGCATTGGGGAAGTCAATGCAGAAATCTGTTTCCTGGGGGACATTTGACAGGAGAGCACTAGATGGAGCCCTAGCACCATGCGTGTTTCTCGGGATGCGTAGTGGCGACTGGTGGCAAATTGACTTGGGGCAAGAGGAGCCAGTGTCTCAGATAGTACTAGTGTACGGTGACCATTATAATGATGTCACTATAGACGTGAGAGTGGGTAAGGTAGCTTAAAACAGAGTTTTCCAGCTTCTCTATACTAAGCAAAATAAGAGTTATAATTACATTTCGCTCAGGCAAATGCGTTATTGAAATCAGTGATTACTTCCCAGAGTGGATTTTATATATTTCCCTTCTTCACTGGACAAAATTACCATCTAAAAGGTAGAGCTCTCTTCACAAACGGTCTTATTTCGTTTTCTCACGGGTTGGCATAATTTAGGATTGAGGTTGGGTTTCTTCTCAGATAAAGGGTGATGCTTTCCAGTATTTTTGGTAAGGCAAATAATTCGAGATGTGTTCGTAGTAAAATGAGGTTAGATCACCTGTTGTTGAAATAACTATACCACCTTAGGCTTAGGAAAAATGAAGAATGAAAATTATCAGAAATGGTAATATCAGACAAGACTAATGGTTATTTGAGCAATAGACCACACATTTCTATGGTTAATATGCTGATAAACCACGCGGGATGTTGGAAGAACACGAGAAGAAATTCGTCAGCGACGAGCCACGAGTGATTTACGAATTCCTGGAGTGTTCGTCGAACATCTCAGGTGGTTTATCAGCCTATTATAATAACCTTAGAAATGTGTGCTTTGTTGCTTTAGTATAATAATTTAGAAGTCGGCGAAATTCCTATGAGTTTACTGGCTCAATATGCCATAACTGATTGACCCATCAGAGCGTGCGCTTTGATGTTGTTTTTGTATGAAACTTTATACATTAAGACGCCATGCATTGGAAAAAGCAATTACCTTTTAAATCGACGAGAACATCTGTTGATCAAACTTAAGTGGTACACTTGGCTAGGAGAAACGCCCGAAGACGATGTAAACAACTGTGAGCTGGATCCCACGCCTTTGACGTCACCGTTTTCAAAATTTCCCGTCCTTTCTACGTCGTCGTTTTCAAAACTCTTCGTTTTCACCTGAACACACTAGAAACGGAGCATTTTCAAAACGATGCGTCTTCAAAAGTCTCCATGTCACTTTGGAAACCGTTTTCGAAAGCCTGCGTTTTCATCAGCGTTTTCAGGCGTTTTGATGTGGATGGTGGGCGAAAACGCATCAAAAGGTATGCGTTTTCAAACGAAAACGAATTAGCATTGATGGGGCCTTAAATGTAATGGTGAACAAAGCAATTTTACTCACCACATGAAATGGCGTAGAAAACTAAAGTACACAAGCTGCTCTTTCTTGGGCACTATAGCTGAGTTAAGGTGATTGATTCCCTGGAAATAGAAGTTGACATAAGATTTTCTTTAAGCTTTCCCTGATTAGGGTGTTACTAGAAGCCGTGAAACTGTGGACCGCGGAACCACATCCAAAACACAACTTTTCGTGAATACTGTTGCAATTTCCATTTTTTTTCACAAGAGGGGTCAGTACTGACAAAATTGTGGATCGCTGCATTTGAGAGTTGTGTGTGTTTATCGCAACAACTACAGATACTAGCATCTCAATATGATCATGGCAGCAAAAAAACTATCATGTAACAAAAGTCTCCGGCTACAATGTTGACTTGACAGCTGGGTCGTGCTAGTCTTATTTTACGACACCTTGTATCGATAATACAAAGCCTTATCTCGCCAAACGCTTGACTGCAACTTGCTCATATCCCATCCCAAATACACTGCGTTGCAGACTATATAAGTCGACTGTCTGTGCACCTCAGTTTTAGGTCGCAGACTTTCAGTTACTTTTATGATAAAATACAACTTGTGCAACTTGTAGTGGCTCCGAACACCCG
>BLFK01000061.1:271446-288946 GCA_014634185.1 Astreopora myriophthalma | reverse complement strand
CAGTTTTTTGGAATCTCATGAAATGGTTTGGTGTGTGGTATCACTGTTTACATGGAGACTGGTGTTTTACTAGAAACTAAGCCACTCTTCTTTGATTTTACACGCCACTTCATCCTGGATCTGGCATGTGTAGTTGCTAGCAGGTGTTGTATCTGTCAATGAAGTCATGATTCCTGCTTTTCCAGCTTTATTGACTGTCAAATATTTGGTCTCCATACAGTAGTGAAAGCAACATTAAACACTGGCTCAAAGATCTGTATTTTATGTTCAAATGTCAAATATAATTTTGCTTTTGCCACTCGAACTTAAGAAAGTATATAATGTATATAGACTAATAGCTACAATTATGCGGAGGATTTCAGCCAAGCAAAAACGGAGAGATGTTTTGAATGAGCAATAAATATATTTCCTCAGGTAATGAACATATCAATTCTTTCAGGTTGTGTCATTCAGGAAATTGGCGTGGTTAGTGCTCACCAAGTTCCAGACGACAGCTTTTCAGCTTCCTCATCCAGAGTTGGTAACGGACCTGATAACGCTCGACTTTATGGGAGTAGAGCCTGGTTACCCAGCACCGATGGAAATTCCAGTGACTACTTACAAATCAACCTGGGCTATGAGTTCTATATCTGCGCTGTAGCTACACAAGGGAATCCTGCCTCTGATCACTGGACAACAAGCTTCAAGTTGAGTCTCTCATTGGACAATACTAACTGGGAAACCTACAAAGAGAATAAGACAGAAAAGGTTTGTAACTTGACAGTAACTGCAAGATTGGCATGCATTGCATCTGGGTAACGTTGAAATAAGTCGAAGCTGCGGTTTTTCAAGTTTATTGTGATTTGAAAGGAAATGTGTTATATAAAGCCCTTGATCATCTCTTGGTCATTGAGGAAGTCATGATATCTTTCAATGTCTGATTCCACAAAACCATTTTTAAGCCTAGAGCTCAAAATCAACTGAAGAAAAATGTTATTTCTGACGAATGAGCTCGCGAAGAAGGCCGAAATGACTATTTTGTTGGCACGGGAATCGACGCGGCCTGGGCTCCAGGCCGATGCATCATGGGTAGAGAGAAAACCGTATATAAGGGGAAGTGTAGCACGTGATAGTCATCTAGGCCTCTGAATCAACCCTGTTCAGAGCTCCGTTTTATTTTTTTTTTCATTCTAGTTTTCTAAGATACTTTGTTTTTACTGCACTATCGGCTGTCTTAACCTTTGTAAAGCCCCCGTAGGAAAGGCTAGCAACCGCCGGAGCTTGAGCCATTGTTCCTACCCAGATTTCCTGCCTTTTTTTTTCCCCAAGGGGTTTTTTATGGCAGGTTTTTTCTGGCGTCCGTTTAATCGCACGTCTATTGTAAGCGGTTGCTCAGCTCCTGTATTATTATTACCCTCTTTTAAATTAGCGTTGTCTACTTGTACGATATATTTGCGTTTTAGGTTTAGTGAACGACTCAGCTTGTCTGACATAATGCGCTCGTTTTTAGGGTTTTTGTCCAACGGAGTGGGCACCCTAGCCTAACTAGCATGATTTAATGTTTGTATATGGGGTTGTTGGGTCTGTAGTAGCAGACACCCCAGCCTAACCGGCGTGTTATGTTTTTGTACGGGGGTTTTTTCGTCCAAAGTTGTGGACACCCTAGCCTAACTGGCCGCATATGTTTTGTACGGGGATTTATGTCCAAAGTTGTGGACGCCCCAGCCTAACTGGCCTGATATGCTTCGTAAGGGGATTTTGGTCCAAAGCTGTTGATACCCCAGCCTAACTGGGGTGTTATGTTTTGTACGGGGATTTTCGTCCAAAGTTGTGGACACCCCAGCCTATCTGACCTGATATATTTGTGTACGGGGATTTATGTCCAAAGTTTTGGACACCCCAGTCTAACTGGCGTGACGTGTCTGTACATGAGGATTTTCGTCTAAAGTAGTGGATATCCCAGCCTAAACGGCACAATTTTGTTTGCATATAGGGATCGGTCCAAAGTTGTGGACCCACCAGACTATGTTTTAGCTGCATGCTTGTTTCTTTGTTCTGTAACACGCATTTGTATACGTGAGAGATTTTGGTCCAGAGTATCTATCAATCTATAGAAACACTCGTCAAATACCTATTGTAATATGTTCAGATCTGCTTTGAAGATGGACTCTTCACAAGTTTCCACATGGACAATTCGCACAAGTGGTCGGCGACAGGAGTTTATATCCATCAACAAACAGTTATTGAGCGAGTTATGTAGCTTCATATTAGCGTGTTTGGGTTGGTTCTTGCCAGGCCCTCCCCAAATAAACGTATTTGCCTTTTAGCTGTGTGTTTCATTCGTTGTGAAGTGGAGACAAAATTTATAATTTTCCAAAGTATTGAGACAAGTAGTGCGTGGGGTTACATTGGGTCACTACCGGTTTGACCAAAGATTTCATCTCAGCTGTGATAATCATTGTGTAACTATTAATAGTGGTGTTGGTATAATGTACCAGTGAGAAGGGTGAGAATCAAAACCTAAGACCTTCTTGACAAGGATCGGATGCCCTTAGCCACTGAGCTACAAGAACCCCTGATGAGCTGGGTTGTATATCTAGGTTCTTATACAGGAGTTCTTGGAGCTCAGTGGTTACAGAATCTGACTAGTGTTACGGAGGTCCTGGGTTCGATTGCTGCTTGGGACTGTGATCTTCTTGTCAGTTGTCCTTTCACCCGTTGCCAAGCAACAAGCATATCGTCTTTCTCACAGGTACATCACATCGCCACTATTATCAAGAGGGTCTCAATGGGGGTGTAGCAAGCACAGTACACGGTTAAAAATTTCGCGTTTTCACGGTGCACGCTTTAATTTTTCTTCGGCACGGTTAACTAAGATTAGCATACACGTATTACTGTTCTTTGGGATTCCTCTCGTGATTTTGTCTATATATCGAATAAATGTTTTTTCTGTCTTTTCGATCTATTGAAAAACAAACTAAAAATACCAAATAGACCAAATACATCAAATAATTGTTCAGAGCTTAGGAAAAGCTACAAACAACACGGTTTATCTGGACAAAAATAATTCACAACACACGGTTAATTTTTTCCCTTTTTCACGACACACGGTTAATTTTTTGGACGTTTCACGCCACACGCTTAACCCCATTGAGACCCTCTATCAAGAGCTGCATTATTAAATGGATCAGGTTAGGTTCTTAAGCCCGCTGACCAGTGGCTCACGTTTCGACAATCTTAACAGATGTCACGTTCATTAGAAGTCAGTCTTTGGAGCTTTGTGAAGATGTCTTCCTCCCAGGTTGTCGGGGGGTCAGTCATTGTCACCAGCAACAGTCCTCAGGACTAGACTCTGTTATGGTGTTGTCGTCGTTGAGCTTCCCGTGTGATTTCTTGTGATGTGAAAGTTTGTTGTTGTGTCTCACAAGTCTCCAATCATAACACACTCATGCAGACGATCTCGCTTCATCAAGTTATGATGACTCCTGGGTTAAAACCATTTACAATTTCACCACTTTTATTGCAGATCTTTAGTGGAAATACCAGGAGAGACGACATTGTTAAGCATGATCTTGTGGAGGTTGGAAGAGCAAGTTTCATTCGTTTTCAGCCAAATGAATTCATTGGTCACAAAGCATTGAGGGTTGAGATATACGGAGTGCTGAAATCTCGAGGTAACTTACAAACTTGCTTTTTACGGTTTATTTATGAACAGCGTATTCTTTGTTCGGCGTTTATGAATTAGGTGTATTTGTTTTTCATGTTGCAGTTCATTTTGATACGTGGTTACAGTAATATATAAAGTAACAACAAAGGGAGGCGTAAAATCCGTTCATGCGTGCATGGAAATCAAACATTGCGTCCACGGTCAGCAACATTTCGCTCAACCGTTTTGCACAATGTCACCGAAAATTGGGGAATGTGCATCACTTATGACATGCAACCTTGGGCACAATTTGCATTCTGCAACCTTTTGTGAAGTTGCACCAAAAAAATTGCACATTAATTATGTCTAGGGTCTGCAAAATTGTGCACAACAGCGTGGTGCAGTTTTGAATTTTCAGCTCATTTCGAAACCGCTGACCAAAAGTAGAAAGCGGTCGTGATGCTCATGAAGTCCTAGGTGCACAGGATATTGCAGGAAATTTTGCACTGTGTGTCCAACTGTATGTCATCGTAAATTCCATTTTAAAATTTTGTGTACGTAAAAGGTTTGGAACAACCATGTTGTGAGTTTGCAATCGTTTGATTAAAGTGCTCCTAACCCCAAAATATTTTGTTTCACCAGAGTTAAATTTAAATACTATAAGCCAAACCGAACAATTTGGGTAATAATAATAAGTACATATTATTTTTTTTTTGTTTCCAGTTCCTGCTAATGCACCTGCCCTGTTTACGGTGACTGCGTTATCGTCGACTAGTATCGTTGCCTCTTGGAAACAACAAAAAGTGTACTCTAATCATAAATCAGTGGCAGGATATAAACTCTTCTACAAGAAGCAAGCAGGGTCTAACAACTCATCAGTCATAACTGTGTCTGTTTTAACGCACACTGTTACACAGCTTGAGAAACACACAATATATGAATTTTATGTGTTGGCTTTCAATTCAGCTGGTGATGGACCAGAAAGTTTAGTGAAGGTTGCAAGGACAATGGAAGATGGTAAGGGACTGACTGGCAGCTTTATAATCAGGCTTGGTAGAGTCTATTAGAGGCACCATCATGATGATGAGGGACCTCACATCTCAAATTCAGTCTCAAGTCTTCTCTCCCCAATCCACCTTATTTCAAAATGGCCCAGCCCCACAATTTTAATGTTCCTTTGTTGGCATTTACATTAGTCATTCTGCCCATTCTTAAGCTCAAAATTCAGTTGAACAAGGCAAGAAGGCCCAGTTTGAATGCAATTAAAAAGACATTAAAATAACACATTTGGAATAAGATGTACTCTACTGCATGGTTTAACAAAGTAGGGTGTATCTATAGCAGAAATTTGAATTACTTTTTGTTGAATCACATCTTCCCTGATACACAAAATGTTTATTTCTTTCAATAATTATATAGCAGTCAGTTAATCCAGTATTGTCAGCATAGCTTTTATTCGTTAATTTTTTTAAAACTGTCCATTTAAGGGTTAATTTGGATAGTTTCAGATAGGATTTTCCTTTAAAAATAGGCAAACTGTCCAATTTAGAAAATATAGGACAGTTTGGCTGAGCCAATCAAGTCCCAGAAAATACAATAGGTAATAGAAATTAGCCAATCAGCACAAAGCAATGATAGCGTCAACAAAGCATAGCGTCAGTGCTGTTGCCATCGTTTACGTTTGTACTTGACAGTGGCGGAGTTGAGCGCCGGAGATTTGCCAAATTTTTCCATTTCCCATGACCTTTTAAGCGATATCACCACAAATGAGAGATTTCCTACGTTGCCAGAAGGGGTGCTTGCCAACCTCAGAGGCAAAAACCAAAACCAGAACACCTCCAAGAGTACAAAAACTTGGCTGAATGTTTTCAACGAGAGGAAAGTGCAGCGTAACGAATCTATATAATTCAAAAAATATAAAAATAAAAATATAATGCGGCCTCGTCCAATATTGGCTGTCCTCAGAATTTTTTTCATCCATTATTTCCAAATTGGATAGCATGTAGTTCTATTACATATACTTATTTCTCTCAATGGGATTTTCCCATCTCTACAGTGGTAATTTCCTTTATTGAGAGCACATTTTCTCTTGAAATTGTGTTTCTCTTGAAACTTATTAAGTCCTGGTCATTTCAAAACTCTGAGCAAGTACAGCAGAGACCATTCTGATATGTTGTATTGGATAGAGTTTATTTTTTTATCTTTGTTAACCTTCAGTTCCTTTAGAAGCTCCCAGTGCATTCATGGTGACTGCACGCAACTCTACAAGTGTCATAGCATCTTGGCAGCCACCTCCCCCAAACTCCAGAAATGGAATCATCACAGGATATAAATTGCTCATCAAAAAGAAATCCTCTGAGGAGAAAGTAGTTGTTCCTCTTTTTCTCAATGCCACTTCAATTCACACACAAGCTGTTAGTGGATTAGATCAATTCACAGAATATGAATTCCAGGTTCTGGCCTTCACATCTGTTGGTGATGGACCGAAGAGTGCTGCTGAATTTGCGAAAACAAAAGAAGATGGTAAGGGGTATTTCTCAATTAAAGGTTACTTGAACATTGTCCTAAAGCATCTGAAATTTACCCTTTGATTTTAATTTGAAGTACTTTACTATTTATCTTGTCTCGTGCAATCTAAAATTGAGGCTGCACCTGCTTTGCGGCATTGCAGATTCTCTTGAATGAATGCGCTGCCTTGCCTTGAGTGAGCTCTATCTGTTTGCTGGGACACAAATCCAAAACTGTGAATTACCAAGCTTATTGTAAAAGTTATGATTTCCTTGATTGTGATTGGTTTAAAACATCTCCTGCTTCCCACTAATTATTTCAGTATTTGCCAGTTTGTTACCAGACAGGTTCTTAGAGCAGTTTTCAATTGATTGGTGTAAAACCAAAACCAAAGTAATCACAGCCAATCACGTCGCAGGCAAATAAACCCCTTAGCCAATCACAAATTGGATAATTTACAGATTGGTTTTACTAGCCAATCAGAACATAAAGTAGGTACTAAACACAGTCGTAACATGTCGTAATGTGGTTTAGTTTTGCATCTGATTGGTTAAGAAGTTCACGCAATCACAGAGCAAACTAAAACCAAAACGAAAGCAATCGGTTAATTTCTTTGAAAACTGCTCTATTGGACAGTTTGTTATTGGACAGTTAATAAGCCTATCAAATTTGAGGTTGTATTTTCAGTAAACCAATTACATTTACAACTGGTTCTTTGCAAAATGGAGAATATTTTCTCTTGGACAATCACAGTATTTTAGAAAACAGTTGTAATTTGTATTTTTTATGATAAATGGTTTTAATACTGTCAACCACCTTTTAGTCAGCGTTTAGAATTCCAGTATTCTGGGTGGATTTTGACTATTGTTGAGCCACTTGAAAGTTGTTTCGTCATTGCGTTTGTTAACATACAATTTATTCACTAGAAGTTGGACTTTACTAGCCGTTTATGTTACTACTTTTAATGTTCACCTTCATGTTTGCGCGAAGCCTTGTAAGAGCTTCTCGTTCTTTTGCTGATAGGTTGTCCTGCGAATCGCGGAAAGATATTGTAGCAATTTCGTATTTCATGCATCCAAGTACTTTTCAAGTGCCACTGAAGGTTGTGGTCGCAGCTGCTAGTTAGATTTGAGGTGGAACGGGTGTGGTTTGCTAATGGGATCAGGGAAGAGAATTTTCAAGCACATGTTTCTGGTGAAATTGTCGAAATCTTTGATTAGACTTCTTTGTGAGCCCGGTTTTAGTGGATTAAGTATGAATTTCAAGCCTTTTGAAAGCAAAGTTTTACCGTGATCAGGAAGTGGGGCATCTGATAGATTCTTTATGACTTCACGGCATTCGTCATACTGGTGATGAACAAAACGGACTCCCGCTATACGGTCGTGTGATTTTGTTATCACTCGCATGATTACAGACCGAACTGGACCCCACTCAGTCCTATTCCCGTTACAGACATGACTTAATCCCAGCAAGAATGACACAAAGTATGGTAGGACAGAAGGAAAATAATTGAGCGTGATTTGCTGGGAAAACTATATCGAGCAAAAGAGGACGTAAAAATTTTTCTTGGTTCTTACACATGGGATCAGCAGCAATATTCTTAACCAAAGCAGAGAAAAATGTTTACCTTTAATCATTTCCTTGGGAAATGTTTGGTAAATGAAGCATCATGTTTGTGTCGAACAACAACCGTCTGGCTGTAATTTGCTGTTTTCCAAATATCAATGAAAATTATTTGATTCATGACAAGTGTATCTCTTGCCTGCTAGTCACAACTATTGAGCAAGTACTAGAAAGAGAGCAATCAGCTACAGTAGGATAGTTTTCATGGTTTTGTTGCAAGCAGCACTATGTCTGTTTTGTTTGCCATTGGCCACAAACAAGAAGCTGAATGTCTAGTATGAAAATGATTGAGATTCTGGGGAAACAAAATTGACTGTTTCCCTCTGGAAGAGTCATTAAAGCCTGGGTCCCACTTGTGTGATAAGCATAGACACAAGTGAGACATGCAGATGCGTTAACTTGTTTTTTTAATTGGTGTCTTTTTTTCTAACAAAAGATAAAAAAAAAGCTGTGTTTGCGTTTCTGCTTGTGCTTAATGGCTTATGCTTATTGCACAAGTGGGAACCAGCCTTAAGTGTTTAATAAAAAGTGAACTCCTGGATGATTGGAGTGCCCCAGCTGGAAGCTGGGAAATAACTAAAGACAAACGTGAGACAGCATATATATCCATTCTATGCTTATTTAAAGTTTTTTTATTTTTATTTGACATTTACTCTAAGAGCACTAAATGCTCATTCATCCCTTTATTTCCTTTAGGAAGTCCATTTTTGTTTTTTTTGCTACCACTTGCCACGCATTTCCCCCAGAATCAAACCAAAGAAACATTGCTGGACGACACTTCAGTGATGATAAAGCAAGCAATCTTGGGGCTTGTTTCATTGTCTCCAAAGTTTGAAGTGTTTCAAACTTTACAAAGGCACCAATAATTCTCGAGAGGATGTGCGAACACACTCAACATGTTGGCCATTGCAATGTTGGTAATGTTGGCCAACCATACTGCAAGCGTTTGCACCGGCCTGTTAAGCGATGAAATAACCAACCCATTGCCGAGAACTCGGATCAACTGCTCTCCTAGGTGTTCATTAGTCATCGGAGATTGGAGAATTCTTCGGCTACTACGTGGACTTCTCTGGCTAAATATTGATGGCTTGTCAGTTATTTTTCAGAAGATTCTCCTGTGAATGTTATCATCTTGCTACTTCAATTCTTAATGAAAACCCTGACCGACTGCCTGACTGACACATTCTTAAATGAGGTGTGTTACTGCAACACACCTTTCTTATCCTCAAAACAACACACACGAAGACGCGTACTAATACACACCTTGTCATGTGTTACCCAAACGCACCTTGGTGAGCTATCTAAACACACCTTGGTGTGTTCCCAAAACACAACGTAAGTAGTGTTTCATGCTTGTCCTAAATTTGACACACTTTCAGGTGTGTTCTGCAGAAAGATGTGTTTTGGCACACTTCTTGATGTGTAACAAAGCACACCTTTAGTTGTCTTTTCAGAACACACCTTACCAGGCACCCAAAACTATAATGCTACATTTACATCATTATTTGCAGAAAACATCAGCAGTGATCCACAAATGGTTTACTGACCTTTTAAAAAAAATTTATTTACTATGGTTTTCAAATAACTATTCTGGGTAAGTTCACAGACTTTAATTTTTGATTGTGTCTCATCACACAAAATACGGTCTACTTGCCACAAATTGTTGCAACAAGAAGGGAAAACCTCAAAAGATGAAAGTACATATGCAGGTCCGTAGCTGGGGTATTTCAAGGGGGTTCTTATCCATTTGCCTGATGAAAAATGTTTAGCGTAGGGTGGGGTAGGGAAGAAAAATCGCTTTAATAATCAAACGTCAGTTTGGATCGCTCTAGTATTGTAAGTCTATTAATTCCCTACTATACAAAAAGCTAGTGCATTATTGGTATAACACTAACAGTCCGTATCACAACAAGGGGCCACAGTAACATTAAATGTCACAGCAAATTTGATAGCTCTGCCATTTGCGGATGCATGGTAGCAAATAGCTCCACCACTTCTTCAAGGTCTATTTGCATGTGGTTATGGATATGCATAAGTGCAAGTGACGCTAATCTGTTCTCGCTCATCGTGCATCACATATAGGTGTTTAACCTTCGCATCGCGCTGAAGGACCTTTTGCACTCGCAGCTAGTTACAGGCAGAGTGGATAGTATTTTGAGCAGAGTGAATATGTTGGGAAATTCATCCTGGTCGCACTGCTTCAGGGCTGTGGCACATGAGCCTCGGAGCTCTTCCTCCTCTGCATACTTGATTCTCCACTGCCGAAATTCTGCCAGGAAGAGCTGTGGAGACAGAAGATCGTCCCTGTACATATCGATGACCCCTTGTAACTCTTGCGACTTTGTTTGATTCTCGTTCATTACAGAGGGAACCAAAGCAAGCAGCCTTAAGGCTTGGACGGTGACGGCATTGAAGGGCTCTCCTAGCTGCAAAATGATGTGGCCAAGAAATGGAGCAGCCACGTTGATCCGATAATACTCCTTTGCTGTTGGAGCTGGAGCGTTGGCACGATGACGTTGCCTGCCAGCAACTCTGGGAGGTGTTGGCACCACTCCCACCTTGGCTGCCATTGCCATTGCCTTCTCATACGCATCATCATACATCTCGTCCATATCGGCACGCATGTCCTGATACGACTTGAGCACACTCGAAACCATCGTGAAAGCCTTGAAATTGTCATTGCTCTTCCGTTGCAACTTCGTTGTTAGAGCACTCATGTGCGACAGGTAGAGGTATCCAATGACAAAAGTCACGGCAAATTGAAAGTTCGTAATGGCTTGGAGTAGTCCAGAGGCATCCCTCTTAGTGGCTGTGTTCCAGCATCCATAGAACTGGGCTGGACAGTCGTCGTGGTGTAGATTATGTGCCATGACTTCCAAAACATACACGACATACTTGAAGGATTCATAAAAATGCTCGTACGCTTTAGACCTCTTTGCCCATCTGGTTGTACAAAGAGTTATAAGAGGCTTTTTCCTTGCATTTTCAGGATATTGATCCTTGATTACTGCTGATAGGAAGCCATTTCGCTTAGGGCTGTAATTGAAAAAAATGCACACTTTCTTCACCTTGCTTATCATATTTTGGATTTCTGGAAGACCGCAACAAGAACCTATCACAAGGTTAAGACTTTGCCCCGCACAATGGATGTACAGTGCCTTTGGTGCACGTTGGCGTATTTCTGCTTGTACACCAACCCCCTTGCTGCTCATGGCAGCCGCGCAATCAAACCCCTGCCACGGCAATCTGTTATGGGAATTTTAAAGTCTCTCAAGCACTCGAGGATAGAATTTGAAATTGCAGCTCCAGTTGTCCGCTCCAGGCTCTTGAAATCTATGAACTCTTCTCATATATCCCTGTTACTATCGACAAAACGTATGACGGCGAGTTTTTCTTCATTATGAGATGTAGGCTCGTCGGCTAAGATGGAGAAAAAACGAACATCTAAGATCTCTTGTGCGATTCTTGCTTGGATGATTTTTTTCCTATCACCTCAATCATCTCGTTTTGGGACTGGGGGGAAATGTATGTTACGCTGTTGGCGTTGCACAAATGCTGTGCAAGCATATCATTGTCTTCTGACATCAGCTTCAGCAACGCGCGGAAATTTCCTGGATTTCCAGGCTGGTCAAGCTTTTCCTTGCCACCTCGAAGAGCAATGCACTAGCGCCCACAATATAGCACCGCCTTAGCTATGAGTTGCAGTAGTTTTCGATTTTCTTTGATTTGTTTCTCTCTCTGTACTAATATGACACTGGATGGTTGCCGTTGGGTTTTCCATTGTTTCGCAAAAGGCCTTAGCAGCTAACATTGCATCTCTGTGGTACTGTTTTTCAGCGTGTGGGACAATGACGTTAGTGTATTGAGCCCACTTATTGAAAGGAATTGTGACAAGGGCCCCCTTATTTGAATGGTCAGCAGCGAAAAGTGCACATGGCACGCAAAAAGCACCATCTAGACAAGGGCTGTATTTGAGCCAAGGGCGATTTCGTGTGTATTCCATGGGGAAGGAGCGGTGGCAGCCATTATCATAGGTTTCAGGAAACTTGTAGTCAAAGGAAGGAACGAAATGCCTAGTAAGGAGCTGATATTTTGTCCCCCTATCCATTGCGTTGATTAATCTGTTCAACTGCTCCAGTGTCTTTGTACCGTCAATGTAGCGGCCAATGTCTTCGCTACTGCCTTGCGCTGATGTCAGTTGTGGAATATCTGTGGCAGCACGCCCACTAGCACTGCAAACATGGGAAGCCAAGGATGCTTGCCGGCTGGCAGAAATTGTATGGAGGGTTTCTTGCATTTCTTGAGCTAAGCTCGAGCTTTTGTTGACACTGGTTTGGCTACTACTCTCAACTTGATAACTAGAGCATGCTTGCTCACTGATAGAAATTACATCGAGGTTTTCAACTTGGGGCTCTAGAGCGACACTCGAAGTTTGACCGTCACTTTCTTCAACTTCTCCTTTTTGGCCTTTCTCAAGCTCATCTACATTTTGTTCAGCCTCAGACTGGGAATCTTCTACTTTAAAAAAGAAGTTTGTAATCAAACTCGCTGTTTTACTCCTTTTTTGGAGGCATCGTAAAGTGAATCACCGGTGGCTGTATCAAAGGGAATGGCAATAGATGACGAAATGAAAGGAAAGCCTTTGGAAAAGCCATAATTCGTCCAGACATTGTCGTACATGCCGGGAAAACCCGCTCTGACACTGGCCAATCACAAGCGACTGTTCCTACGCCTTGCCACACATGAGAGAAGGCCGAAAATGTCACTACTTAACTTTGTACAAACCCCGACAGAAAAGGCGTATTCAACTCTTTTTACTTAATACTAGCTGCTGGGAAGTGTTAAAATTGTTTAGTTGAACATTTCAAATAAGTAAATCTAAAAAAAAAAAAACATTGCCAGCCACACGGTTTTCTGAAATGAAATTCATTCACAAATAGGCTGAACAACTAAAAACAAATCATTAGCAACATTCAAATGGTTTTGCAATGTCGATGGTTCCCAAAACCGAAAACATAACAGTGAAAACAACAAATATGTTATTTTGAATAGGCTAGCGCAAGCTCAATCCTGACAATCCTGAAAATCCAACAGTCGGCGCTTGGTTAGGTCGGCAACCGCAACCGCAAACACAAAAAAATAACATCTTGGGCCTCAAGGGGGTTCATTCGAACCCCTCGAAAATTCTCTACACACATCATCATGGTGTGTTTAAGATGTCACAAACGGTGAGGTATCCAGCAAGGAAATAGAGTAGTTAGTCAACTCTGTACTGGTACACAGTATGACAGATAATATCTGTAATATCAAATATTATTTGGAACTGACTCTAACTGTGTAGACATCCAGAGGATAAACTTACATGGTGTGATTTTCCAAGGTATGGACACATATCTAGGATCTCCTTGGATGACTTGGCCTCCTCTGTGATAAAGCTTCTCCTCATTGGACAGGCCTCCTTCACAAGATTAGAGAATGTCTTGTATGACAAGGATTCCCCTTCAGTACTGGAGAGCAATACCAAGTTCCACCTTTGGGAAAGTTCATCATCCCCTGCAGGAGAAGCCAGTCTTGGTTTTTTATAGGGCTTTGGCTCCACCCTCCATTGACACTCTGATGACTTGTTGGGTTTTGAATTTCTCCTCTGGTTTCTGAAACATTGGCTTAATTTCTTTTGTACTGACACCTAGGGAAAGTTACCAAAGATTTTACTCGACAACAAACCCAGTCAATCTACACATCATAACACTTTACCGTCAAGGGGGTATCAAATCAAAAGCAAGCACTCTAAAGAAAATTACAGGAAGGATTCCAAACATGTGGCCACTTTAAATCAATTGTCATCCTGCAGTAAATGCCTTCTCTCAGTTTTATAGCATTTAAAGGTTGCGTTGACTATACTGAAATGGTTTGGCTTTCTACTTGTACGTGTAGCAACATTACCCTTCTTGGAGCAGTGCACATCATGAATTGAAAGTGATAAATGTTGAGAAAACATACCCAATAGTGTGATGGATTGAAATCTCTCAGGTGAGGAAATTTATTGCAGATTGCAAGAGCCATCCTTTCGTAGTCTCTCTGGAGTGGATGTTTGCTCAAAGCATAATAAAATGAGCCTAGGTCACCAATGAGATGTCTCCTCAGAGAAAACACTTTATCACCAGAAATGGCTTCCTCAACTCTGATAGAAAACGTATCTGGGAAGGGCGGATGATCTGGCAGTCTTGTTTTCACAACTGCAGAACTTCCTTCAGATTCTTCTTTACAAAATAAGGCCCTACGCTCTGAGCCTGCTCTACTGGTGGTTGTCTTTAATGCATTTACAGTAGGAGCAATTGGCTGGCTGGGTTCAGTACTCTTTGATGTCCTGGAGTGAACATTTGGTGTACGTGTAACAGTTGGCTCAATGTTGCTTGCTCAAACACTGTTTGGTGTGCTGGAGAGGACAGATTTTAGGCTTGGTGTGCATGCTGGAGGACGTGGCTCAGTGTGGCTACATGAATCCAGCAGACCAATTATAGTATCTTCCCTTGAGGCAGAGGACATTCCCAGGGACCATTCCCAGACCATAAGGTCTGCCTCTGGGCCAGGCTACAACGTAAGCGAAAAAGACTGATTTCATGCCATTGCAAACAAATTAATGGTAAATACTCTTAGTAGCATGGAACAGACCTTCAACAAGAGAAATCATCAATAACACATCTACATATACCTAACCAACAACAACATTTAAAGGAGACATGTCCTAAACTGCAAGACACAAACGTAGAGCATGCAGATCCCTTGCATCAATAACCATTTTTTTGTTTTTGCCTTCCTTTCCTTGTTGATGTAGCCTGTGACCAGCAGACGTATTTCCGGTCGTCGCTTCTCTCCCTCCGAAAAATAACGTGTTATTTTTCGGAGGGAGAGAAGCGGCGACCGGAAATACGTCTGCTGGTCGCAGGCTATTGTTGATGTTGTTGTTTTCTAAGGTTGCTAATATTGTACGTGCAAATTTGTCACAATGACTTGTTAATTAATTTGGACTATTACATGTACCATGTTTTATCTAAAATTTTTATAAATCAGATCTTATTTTCCCATTCCGCAAACTTAAATACTCTAGTAAAGCAGAACATGCACCAGCATGCATGTCCTTTCAATTTTTTGCTTTAAATTTATCCTGGATTAATATATTATTGCAAAGCCTGTCAACATCATGTTTAAAAGCCCAAAGATATACTACTACTCTCTTTACCTTTTCTTACATGGTCAAAGGCTGAAGTACTTTAAAATGATAACCATAACACTTTGATTTGCTGGCATGATTTGTTGACACAGTTTGTTTAAAACACCTTGGTTAGTTGGAACACAGTAGAAGATCAAATGATTGGTTGCAAACACCATAGTGGAGGATTAAGCATTTGAACGGGATGTGCTTGAAACACAGTCAAACAAACTTTCAACCATGTCGCTGGATGGAAATATTTCATCCTTTAGCCAGGGTTTTACTCTGAAGGCTAAAAAAAAAATCAAAAAAGATCATAGTGCTACACTACACTTGGAAAAGTAGTAAGAAATCAACTTTTGAATTGTGAGCAATAAACCAACACTGCTATACATGTAGGGTGTGAATTTCTATTCCTTTCAACTGGCTGGTATTTTTTACAGGTCACAGGTCATTGTTTTACTAATATCAAAACAACCCTTAACCTTTACTAATACTAACCTTAAGCCTAAACATTGTCTTAGTGTAGTATTTAGGCCTAAGGTTAGCATTAGGAAGGCGTTAGGGTTGTTCCACTGTTAGTAAAATAATGACCTGTGACCTGTAAAAAATACCAGCCACCTTTCAACAGCCATGCTAACTTGTACTGGATATTTCGTATTACAAGAATTCCTGAGAGTGCCTGAGTACTTTTTTTTTTTTTTTATCCAGGGGGGTAAGATGACAATCAAGTCATAGTCAATAAGTCAAAGTACTCTATATTTGTCGGTAACTTTCAGCAGAAAAATATTATGGAATGCCAAGGGGGCAAATGTATTCATGTTGTGGGTAAAAAATTGGTTTAGTTCTGACATGTTCAAACCAGTTTGATTTTTTTTACACCCTTTGTTTCAGATTATAAGTAGTCTCAGACGAAGGAAAATAAAAGCCAATCTGCTTTCAAAAAAGTTTGAATGAAACCCAATTTCACACCGTCAGCATGTATGCAATTGCGCCATGATTTACTGTGGCATAGAGTTTTGCATATTGTTCAGAAAAATGGCAAGAAATTCATTGTGGAGAAATACACTGCCTGTATCGAAGACATAGCTTAAGGGAAGAGAGTTTTTTTATTCATGACTACATTCTGCCATTGCTTGCATATACAACTTAACTATGCCTAACACGAAAGCCCAAAACTCCCATGCTACATACTAAGCTGTGTTTTTGATCGAGTTGACTCTTTCAAGTCACTTTTCCTCAATCCTGCTCTCTGAAGATTTGAAAGTTACATGTAGTAATGCGAGATCTTTTTTCAGTAAAAGCAGCACTTAAAGTAAACGGTTGTAAATGAATGAAAATGTTAATTTCACTTGGTTTGAATTTATGTCAAGCTTTACCTTCAAAGCTTGTGACAATCAATGAAGTAGCTGATGGGGTGTTTAGTGTTTAGATCATACAATGTACATGCCAGAGCTTTTAGCAAGAGCATACAGGTCCAACTCAAAGCTTCATGTAACTGTTTTACATTATGATAGCAATAACGATGATGTTTTGATATCATGGTATAATTTTGAAATGTATGCATGTGTAACAAGAATAAGGAGTTGTTAAAATAGACCTGAAAATGTGTTAGCTTCACCCCTGTGAAAATATTGGTACAGTAATAATGCATGAGTTAATTATGTGCTCAAATAGTAAAGGTGTGTTGCTATTAAAGGTGTGTTATTATGACTCTGGCAGATTTTTCCAGTTAAAGAACATTTCCATCTCATTATTTTATGGTGTGTTGCAAACTAATCTTAAGGTGTGTTATTAATAAACACAAAGGTGTGTAATTCTTACACACCTTATGTGTTTGACTACACACATTAATGTGTTTTCTTGAACCGTGACATAAAACAGTGAAAAGGTGTGTCACCACTACACACCTTGGTGTGTTAGGTTACTCACAAGGTGTTTTAGGAAAACACACCTTATGCGGGCTGACAAACTAACAGATTGACTGAGTGAGTGAGTCACTGACTTACCAAGCCATTGACTGACTGGCCGTCCGACTAACCAACTGACCAACTCACCACCCCTAACTCACTGACAGACTGAGGGTGACCAAAGGACTGACTGCCTGGCCGACAGACCGATCAACCGACCAACCAGTGAACCAACAGACTGACTGATCAACTAACAGACAGACAAGTGGCTGGTTTGATGGTTTACCAGTCGTTAATAGGCCATTTCCGACTTCATGGCAGTCTCTTTTTCAAATCGAGTCCAGCTGCAAATCTTTTCTGGTGGTAATTAGTTTTACTTTGCATATGAAAAAAAAATATGAAAAATATGGCCTATTGATTGCTTACTTGTTGCTGAGCAATTACACATTTAAACACGACTCGACGTTTAGCGTTGACTGATTTGTTTTCTCTCTCCTCTTTCAGTTCCCTCAAAAGCTCCCAGTGGATTCACAGTGACTGCAATCACTTCCACAAGTGTCATAGCATCTTGGCAGCCACCACCCACAGACTCCAGAAATGGGATCATCAAAGGGTTTAAATTGT
>BLFK01000061.1:261446-266446 GCA_014634185.1 Astreopora myriophthalma | reverse complement strand
AGAAGTGCTCTTTACCGAAAACAAGGATTTCAAACCAGTCACCACTGGATTAAGCACCTTTTTCAACTTCGCCTCTTAAACTCGTTTTTCCTACAGGAAAATGAAGCAAACGGGAACAAAACAGTGCAGATGAATGAAAGCACCCGCCCTTCCACATCTGAGGCAGAACGAGAAGAAGCTATCGCTTATTACAACGTTGAATGCACAGTAGACATACCGTTGACTGTATTTTCGGAATCAAATCAGGAAGATGTTCCCACTGACACGACAGACGATGAATGCGACGAGGATTGTCAGTCCTTTGATGCATTGGATCTGATGAGATTTGCTTTCCAGATAGCATGTGGCATGGCAAGTAACTGATTGAGGATCTGTGACGGAATGTATTACATTAATCCAGTGTAGAAAAGTAATCATAATCTCATTTTAAGTATCGGTTGTCTATTAGGTATTTCATATATGCACCAAACATAGAGTGAATATTGTAGTGTGGGTCTGACCAGCGAAGTATACGCCTGGGCCTGGGTTCTGTCTGCATGGGAAGGGCTGAAGATTCGTTTTGATATGAATGCTCGTGTCGTATTGGCTTTGTTCTTCACATTTTAAGTGTTTTCCAATTCAGTGTTTCAGTAATTGTGGGTAAAGGTAAAGGTAAAGTCGCTTACAAGCCATAAAGGATCACACAGCTGGAATCTATCTCAGTTTCCGTAGCATGAAGCAACAGTGTACTTTTCCCCCTCCCCACCCCCTTGACTTGACTTAGTTGATACGGTATATTGTTCAGTTACGACTTCTTCACGACATCAATACAGCCATTGGCACACAGAGTTTCCTTGTCTTGTTAAATAATTGATTGTCTTTAACTCAACGTGTAGTGGAGTCGAGGGGTAGTACAAAGATTTCCATCCCTTTTTACAAACGCTTTTAACGCCATCTTTAATCGACGATTTATAGAGGTACCTTTCCGAGAAGGGCCTGGTCCACAGGGATTTAGCGGCAAGGAACATTTTGGTTGGTCACGGTAAGAAACTCAAGATTGCTGACTTTGGTTTGATGCGAGAGTTGTACCGTGAGGTGTACGAAGTCAAGAAGGGGAAGAAACTGCCAGTCAAGTGGATGGCTCCAGAGTCCATTTTTGAAGAGATCTTCTCTACCAAGAGCGATGTGTAAGTATGAGCTGTGGCTTATTCAGTAGTCAGTGAAATTGAAGAATATTATCGTTTTGTTAGGTGGCTTTGTTAATTAATTCAATGCATAAGGAGCGAGGGAAATTGAGATATCGCGTGGTTCATTCCACTTTTATCAAGCTTTCTGATTGGGCACAACCTGTAGAACAGCAGTAAAATAATGAAAGTTTTTTTTTACGTCACGGCAGCAGTCTGACATTATACATATGTGGCAGAGCCTTTTTAGTAACTTTCACCATTTGTTTTACTTGCAGCTGGTCTTACGGAGTCGTCATGTGGGAAATTGCAAGTCTTGGTGATTAACATGCTTACTATCATTGTTACTGTTATTATTATCGCTTTCCTTATCGTCATCAACGTTACTAACAATAGTAGTACAAACATTAACAGTGGAAATGGTTTTGTTGGTGGTAGTGATAGAGGTAGTACAGCTCTTTGCTGATAGTGAGACTCAAATAGACAAACTTGTTCTCTTCGAAACTCTACTGGCACCAAAACTGTTTCAACTCGTACTATTGTCATTGTTTTCACACCGTGTACAATATCAGCCAGTTTTGCAATCACGTCTCTCCACAATGCCAAAAGTCGGTCGAGCAACACAGAACAAGAGAGGACAAGCCTGATTCATGCAGTGGTGAGAGGACTCCCCTCCCACCAATGCGACCGAGCTTCGATTCTAGGGCTCGTGGGTTGAGCTTGATTTTTGCTCCGGCTGTCCTCTGGTCAGGCACTATAATGTCTTATTTGTGGTAAATTTGGAGTCAGCACCCAAAACAAATACACTTTTAATTTTCAGGTGGCTCGCCGTACCCAATGTTGAGCCACAAAGAGCTATTGCGGCGTCTGAAAGCAGGTTACAGACTGAAAAAACCTGACATTTGCCCAGACAGTGTGTAAGTTTCACGGAGTTTATTATGTTTATTATGAGTTTGATTATCGCAGCGAAGTAAGCAAAGAGGAAAAAAGATCCAGGCTTGATTGGGACTCGAACCTGTGACGTGTGATTGCGCAACACACTGCTGTACCAACAGAACTATAAAGCAGACTGGAAGCTGGTCGTTTGCGAGTTGTTGTGTTGAGTGTGGTTGTGACACAGACTCAACGTCTTGAAACAAAAGTAGACGGACGGTGGTACGCAGGATGGACGGTGCAAATTCAGAGTGAGATTCAAGTCGATAATCTTTTCTTTGACCAGTTTTCCACACTAGACAGACTGCACGTTTTATTGCCTCGTATATTTAAATTAGAGGCGAGGAATACGACTTGCTGGGCGTGCTCTCCCTTCTCTTCTACACTCACCCACGCTCCAAAACCTTAGTTTGTAACGAGACTTGAAAGGAAAAAAAAATGTGTTCTTGAGAAAACAAAAACAATGAACTGCAATTGATTAGATATTTGAAAACTTGGGAATTAAGAAGGATAAGAATAAAGAAGAATTGGGAATTGAGAAGCATAAGAATAAAGGCACCATTCTGTAGCGTACTTATGTGAATTGTCGGAAAGTTTTATGATAGCTCATTAGTTTTCCGGCGGGAGAGAAGGTAAGTACGTTTTTTCACTTTCCAGTTACACCTTGATGACAGACTGTTGGAACCAAGACCCTGATGAACGCCCGAGCTTTCAGCGACTGGTTGGAAGAGTGGAAGAGATGTTGCATGAGGAAGTGGAATACCTTGATTTGAATAAAATGGACGAATCGAAAGATTACTATCGGGTGGAAGAGTCAAAGACAACAGACGATGAAGAGGACGATCTCGAGCCATAAACTGTGCCACCTTATCTCAGAAACTAACTTGCGGTAGTTTTAGAAAGAATATGGCAGTTTTTAACAAGAATGCCAGGTGCCAGGACGCCTATGTCCTATATGGCACATGATTTCGTGCTTTTAAGGGACATTGTAGTTAATAGCTTGTGCTTTAAGGTGGCTCGTACCAGTCATTTACATTGTAACATAGAGTTAATTGCAAATGGAGGAGACTAACATTTAAGAGGACAATCTGGAGCCATAAACTGTGCCATCTTAGAACTTAGTTTGCAGCAGTTTTAGAAGGAATGCGATAGTTTTTAACAAGAATGCCAGGTGCCAGGACGCTTGAGTCCTGTATGTGTCACATGATTTCGTGCATTTAAGGGGCATTGTAGTTAGCAGCTTGTCCTTTAAGGTGGCTCGTACCAGTCATTTACATTTTAACATAGAGTTGATTGCAAATGGAGGAGACTTTTTACAATTAGAATTACTAGTCGTCAAGTAAGCTCACAGGCGCCCGCGGTTATTGATATCTCCATGTCCAGTTACAACTGTCGAACACGGTTGTGCATTTTTTTCCGTTTCTATTGTTGATAATGCCTATGGTTAAACATTTAATTTGAATAAAGGAAACTTGATATCTTAAAGATTAATTTTTGGCGTTGTGTCGTCTGTCCAAATGCCCATGTATTGATTTGATAGACGCACGACACTGGCTTATGAAGTTATTCCCTTTGCACTGTTTAAAGTGCCTATAACCTTTTTTTCGTTCCTTCCCACCTGATTCTACACATCTCTCAAAGATGTTTCGCGGAAAAACAAAAGCGATTTTCCGAAAACACGATTTAAAAATGAAACTGGAAAACGTTGAAATTTGCCGCCATTTTGGCTCGCCATTCGTTTTAGTCTTCTCTCGTTTCTTCTCGGTCAAAATAGTGCCGTGACTTAGAAACCCCTGGTTTTGACTTCAAGTAAAAAAGGTGAATTTTCCCCGAGTTTTCGGTGCTGAGAACATTATCTTCACTCCGCAAAATGTCTGAAAGATGCACTCGCAGTTTCTCTTTCTCTCTCTCTCTCTGTCTCTCTGTCTCTCTGTCTCTCTGTCTCTGTCTCTCTGTCTCTCTCTGTCTCTCTCTCTCTCTCTCTCTCTCTCGTTACAGGAAAATAGGATATCCTTGACTTGCAACCACGTGATCAAAACTGTAAACTGTAGAGACACAGATAACAATAAATTTGTTGCGTTATCGCCGCCATGTTAGTGGTATAAACCAATTATAGCAGCTAATGACGGATCTATTGTTTTCGGGTACCAACACGGCGGCGATGACGTAACGTGCAAGCCAAGGATTGAAAATCAGGAGGAGAAGCTAAGTAGGTGGTTAGATCGTTGGTTTCATCCCCAAAGCACACGGATTGCCGAGTTTTGCAATAAATTCAGCGGATTCGCGGATTTGGAGAATACCGTGGATCGCGGACCAACTGAAAATTCGGACCCGAAATTCTGGACTCTATCTGTCTACAAGACAGGATTGCGGATGTAGTCCTTAATTTTCGGTTGGCTTTGGTCAGTGTACACTTTATTGTTGTTTTGTTGACCAGGAGCCTATGACTAGGGGCTTACCTCTCCCATACAAGCCTTATGAGCCAACCCTTGCGTGCATCTCCTTAGTTTTAGAACGCCGCAATTTTATCGAATTCGCGCGCATTGTTCAGAATTAAGTCACTTTGCAACGTCCCACGTCGGTGATTCTAAAAATAAAAGATACGCGCAAGCTTGACTCAAGGATACGGCGCATTTGAAGGCCCCCACTCATGGGCTCCTCTCTCGACTTATTTTAAAGCAGTGCCGATCCTGATTTTAACGAAAATAACCGCGGGCCAAAAATAGTACTGATTGGTGCATTTGTATACAACTATTCACCCCCTTCGTGCCGCAAGGCTCCAAAATTTTGTATCAGTTGAGTCGTTATGGAAAATTGGCTCCCGTAAAAAGAATCAAGCGATGAATTGATTCATCTTCGCAAAGGGCTAACGCTGGAAACGTTAGCTTTTGCAGTCCTGCGCGC
>BLFK01000061.1:219780-252280 GCA_014634185.1 Astreopora myriophthalma | reverse complement strand
CATGAGAGGCATGAGAGCCTCCAGTTGTGTGTCCCTCAGCATTTAAAGGGAGATTTGCTGCAAGAGTTACATGACCTGTGTGGACACTCGTCAGTGCTCAAGACTACAGACAACGTGCGGAAGCGCTTCTACTGGTTTGGCCATACTGCGGATATTGAGCTGTACTGTCAAACGTGTCACACGTGTGGCTCCAGAAACGGACCAATTCCTCGACCAAGGGCACCCATGCAATCCATTAAGACAGGTTATCCATTGGAGAGGATCCAGATTGACATTCCTGGACCATTTCCCGAGACCAATAGAGGAAACAAGTATGTTGCTGTTGTGGTGGATATGGACACAAAGTGGCCTGAAGCGTATGCCTTGCCGAATCAAGAGTCCGACACAGTAGCGCAAGCAGTCATGGACAACTTTGTATGCCGGTTCGGTTGCCCTCGTGGAGTACTTAGCGACCAGGGTCGTAATTTTGAGTCACGGCTATTCCGCGGGTTGTGTGACTTGATTGAGTCCGTCAAACAAAGGACAACTCCATATCATCCTCAGTGTGATGGGGGTGCGGAACGGCTTATCCGTACGGTTACCAGTGCTATTTCCAAGATTGCAGAAGAAAAAGAGGAATGGGATCAACATCTTCCCAAGGTCCTTTTAGCTTTGCGAGCATCAACCCATGAAACAACAGGGTTTTCCCCCAGTATGCTGATGTTTGGCAGGGAAATGAGGTTACCTGTTGACGCGATGAGAGATGCACCTCCTTCGGAAGAGCCTCCTGACTATCCACCTTTTGTGAAGAAGCAGCGTGAAATTCTTAAGGGGGTGCAAGACCGAGTGGAGAAAAATCTGGAGGCTAGTTTGCGTCACCAGAAGGACGTCTATGATGCACGCTGCAAGCGGAAGTCAAAACCCTACAAAGTTGGTGATCTGTGTAAATTTACTCGGTGGAACGAGGAGAACATGAACCAAGCAAATTTCGCGATAACACGGTGCGCAGCGTTAAGAACGAACACGACGAATTAAAAACAATAGCGTGAGGGTTTATTCAACAGAAATGCTCAAAGTTCCTAGTGGCACAACCTTGCAACTTGAAGCATTTCTGTTCAATAAACCTTCACGCTATTGTTTTTAATTCGTCGTGTTCGTTCTTAACGCTGCGCACCGTGTTATCGCGAAATTTGCTTTGTTCATGTTCTCCTCGTTCCACCGAGTAAATTTACATTTGCTCGAATTTGAGGCACAATTGTTTGAATGACCTTATCTTCAATTCACCGCACCGTGAAGGAATTCGAAGAATCTATTGACTAATCAACGCTGTCAATTACTCCCAGGGAGTACTAACATTTGTCAATCATCGCAAAGGCGTGAAAACTTCAAGCCGTATCTGTTAATCATATTATCTAAGGATCGTAATGGATTCCGGAAATGGGCAATTAAACGATCATTTAAAGGCCGCTCGCTCTTTGGCAAAGTCTGGCGTGACCGGAAAGGTCAACAAACTGCACGAATTAATCGCCGCGCGCGAATCAGCCGACGTTATTTGCAAAGCGCAAGTTGAACTAAAGGAACTCTTAGACGAATTCAAATCTGCTCATGAAGCGTATCATCATCAATTAGAAAATGAAACCGAGCGCGAAACATCTTCTCAATATTACAACTCTCTCATGGAGCTAGCCACTGAACTCGAGAGAGAAATCAACGGTTGGCTTACTCACCCAGATGCACAGAAATTGCTTGTAGATCGAAGCGCTTACGTCAACCCTGATGATTCCGCCAGCAATGTCGAAAGCCGCTTTATGTACACGCGCTCAGCAGTCAGCTCCTCAATCAGAAGTACCGCCAGTTCAAAGGCTAGATCTCTCGCGAAAAGGGCTGCACTTGAAGCGAAGGCGGCTTCACTTAAACAGCTGCACGACATTCAAATTGAGGAATTAAGACTCCAACAACGGAAGGCAGAGATCGAACTTCAAGGCGAGATAGCCGAAGCCGACGCCGAGACACGCGTCTACGAACAAGTCGAAGCTGAATTAGCAACCAATCGCGAAAGACAGCATGCTACGCCCTACTCAACGCCGTTAGCGCGAGATCCAGTTGCCATTCACGGGCTACCACTCGTTTCTAGTGGGTATAAGGAGCAACATGTACCCAAATCGCTGGCAATAAATCCACGTGCACTCGAATCGCGCGAATCGCACGTACCGAATGAATACAGAAACAACCGCTCTGGAAGTATTCAAGATGATTCATTCCGACATCTGATGGAGATTCAAGACCGTCAAAACCACGCTCTCCAGCAGTTAATTCGGCAACAGCAACAAGGCGTGGCGGCGCTTACACTTCCGCAACCAAGTTTGCAAGTTTTCGGTGGAGATCCTATCGACTACCTGGATTTCATACGCGCCTTCGAGCATTTAGTGGAAAGAAAGACGTCTATTCCGAGCGCCCGCCTGTACTACCTTGTGCAGCACACTATAGGTCCAGTGCAAGAGCTTATGAAGAGTTGCCTATCCATGCGTGAAGACGAAGGATACAAAGAAGCCAGGAAGCTACTAAAGGAACGATACGGGCAGAATTATAAGATTGCCGCCGCACATGTCAAACGGCTAGTAGACGGTCCCGTAATAAAGGCTGACGATGGGTCAGCGCTTCAGCAGTTTTCCATCCAGCTCACTAGTTGCGTTAACACCCTCAGGGAGATTGGCTACATAAGCAAGCTGGACAGCCAGGATAACCTTAAGAAAATCATAGACAGGCTTCCATACTCATTGAGGGTCAAGTGGCGTGACACAGTAGACAAAGTCGTAGAGACTGAAGCGCGAGACGTTACCGTAGCTGACATAATGAAGTTTGTCATCGCCAGGGCTAGAGCAGCCTCCCATCCAGTCTTCGGTAGAGTTGCAATAGAGACCAAACCCAAGCAGGCTCTCCCACCAAAGGGGCTTAGAAAACACGCCAAGGCAGATGGGTTCTCTAGTCAAGGAAAGGCTGATGACTCGTCAAGAACAACAGATGAAACCACGAGCAAGAAACCCGAGTGCCCTCTGTGTAAGGCCGCGCATTGGTTGCCTCGCTGTGAAAAATTTCGTAAGCAGTCCCTTGAGGAAAGGACAAAGTTTATTCAAGACAAAAGACTGTGCATAAACTGCCTCTCTCCAGGTCATTTCGTGCGCTTGTGTAAAAGGCAAAGCTTCTGCAAGGTTAAAGGGTGCACCTCAAAGCACTCGACTTTCCTTCACCCAATCAACAACGAGAATCAATTAAACGCTCAATCTCCTGACGTCGGTGGGGCGAATTCTACCACCATGCAACGAGCAGGCGCGGACACACAGTCTGTAGGCGACACAAATCTAGCCAACAACAGCTATGTGAAAACAAGCTTTTCTGCTAGCTTTACTGCAACAGGGCTGGCAATCGTTCCTGTTTACGTGCAAGCAAAGGGAGGTCAACCGGTTGTCGAAACGTACGCCTTTCTGGATTCTGGTAGCAACACTTCCTTCTGTACAGAAAGCCTTCTAGAGAAGCTCAACATCGAAGGAAAGAAAACGAAGCTGACTCTAACGACCTTGAAGGGCGAAGAAGACCCGGTCGAGTGTTCCCTAGTGAGTTTGCAGATATCTGATCTCAACCAACAAAACATCGTTGAGCTGCCTGAAGTTTACTCGAGGCCTAGGCTACCCATCCCAGTGGAAGCCATTGCAGACCAACAAGACGTGAACCGCTGGCCCTACCTGAAGGGTGTAACTATTCCGAAGATTGAAGCTGAGATCGGGCTGCTCATTGGAAGTGATGTTCCCCAAGCGCTACAGCCAAGAGAGTTCAGACCGAGCCAGAACGGCGGTCCCTTCGCTACAAGAACCGTGCTAGGCTGGGTGCTAAACGGCCCGTTAGGGAGAATGGCCCCCAAGTCCCCGATTGCGAATTTCGCCCAGGTAGAAAAGACCCTCGACCAGCAGTTTAGAGACTACTGCAATATGGAATTCAACGATACAGTCTACGAAACCAAAATGATGTCTCAAAACGATCGAAGGGCCCTAGATATTATGGAGAAAACGGTGAAACTAGAAAATGGCCATTACGAAATTGCACTGCCTTGGAAAACACACCCCCCGAATCTTCAAAACAACAGGCCCATTGCTGAACGCCGCTTAGAACTATTGCGAAAACGATTACGAAAAGAGCCACAAGTGCACAAAAAATACAAGGAATTTATGCATGATCTATTGAGCAAGGATTACGCAAGGAAAATTGAAAGTCAAGAAACAGGACCTCTTGGCGCTCTCTGGTATTTGCCACATCATCCGGTGTTCAATCCTCAAAAGCCTGGAAAAATCAGAGTGGTGTTCGATTGTTCTGCAAAGTACCGTGGTACTTCACTGAATGACCAGCTGTTACAGGGGCCGGATCTAACCAATTCTCTTGTTGGTGTCCTCTCGAGATTCAGGGAAGAGAAGATTGCTCTTATGTCAGACGTCGAAGCAATGTTCCATCAAGTCCGAGTACGACCCAGCGACTGTGATGCCCTTAGGTTTCTGTGGTGGCCTGATGGTAACTTAGACAGCCAACCAGAAGAGTATCAAATGAGAGTCCATCTATTTGGGGGAGCATCCTCTCCCAGCTGCGCTAATTTTGCTCTAAAGAAAACAGCGGAAGAGAACAAGGGAGACTTCGACGTTCAGACTGTCGAAACAGTAATGCGAAACTTTTACGTCGACGACTGCCTGAAGTCAGTTTCCACAGATCGAGAAGCTATCAATCTCGCCGACCAATTGCGCAAGCTGTTAGCAAGAGGCGGTTTCAATCTCACCAAATGGCTGTCGAATTCAAAGAAGGTACTTGAGTCGTTGCCAGAGTCTGAAAGAGCTGCACAAGTCAAGAGCGTAGATTTCGACAAGCTCCCCATTAAAAGGGCTTTAGGAGTTCAATGGGACGTATCGTCCGATCGCTTCGGTTTCACCATTGTTATCAAGGACAGACCAGCAACAAGACGAGGCTTGCTGTCAATAATCAGTTCAATCTATGACCCCCTGGGGTTCGTGGCACCATTCATACTGAACGCAAAGCTAATCCTACAAGATTTGAGCCGCAAGAAGTTCAGCTGGGACGATCCGATACCCGAAGACTACCTGCGCCGTTGGCAGGCCTGGTTACAAGAACTTCCTAAACTCAAGGATCTGAAAATCGACTGCTGCTTTAAGCCATTCAACACTGAAGAGATTACCTCAAGTCAGCTGCATCACTTTTCCGACGTGTCACAGCAGGGGTTTGGAGCCGTTACCTACCTCAGAATCTTAGACCGAAGTGGTGCTGTTAAATGTACGTTCGTCATGGGTAAATCAAGGCTGGCGCCCATTAAACCGGTCACAATTCCTCGCCTGGAATTGTCAGCAGCCGTAATTGCAACCAGACTAGATCGAATTTCTCGAAATGAGCTAACCTTGCCAATAACCCAGTCTTCCTTCTGGACTGACAGTACCTGCGTTCTCCGGTACATTGAAAATCAAGACAAGCGGTTCCAAACCTTTGTTGCCAACCGTGTAGCAACAATACATGACGCTTCCTCTCCCTCCCAGTGGAAGTACGTAAACACACAAGATAATCCGGCAGATGATGGCTCCAGAGGCGTGCCAGCGGATTCCCTTCAACGCTGTATTAACGGTCCAGCCTTTCTTTCTTCACCTCCCGAAATGTGGCCTCAACGACTTGCAGGCATGGCAAGCGCGATTCTAGATGACGACCCCGAAATTAAGTCAGACAAGGGTGTATACTTAGTCAGTACATCTACTCGCGATCCTGTCGCGGAAATCATTGAAAGATTCTCTTCCTGGTCGCGCCTTAAGAAAGTCGTTGCCTGGATAGTGCGATTCAAGAGTAACCTTCACAAGTTGATCAAGAGCGGAAGGTCCAAAGAATCCCCACAAATCAGGCCTTCAAGCAAGATTAGCCCCATTACCGTAACGGAGTTGCGTGAAGCAGAACATGCAATCCTTAACTACGTTCAGTATCAGTCCTTCGCGCAAGAGTACGAAGGATTAAAGAGCACAATTCAACCGAGCATCAGCAAACACAAGGTCCTCAAGTCAAGCAGCATTCACAAGCTCGAACCCGTCCTTATTCAAGGCCTTCTGCGGGTTGGTGGCCGTTTGAAACGTGCATCGCTCGACGAAGATGCCAAGCACCCGATCATCCTACCAAAGGATCATCACGTGGCCAAGCTGATCGTTCTTTATTATCACCATGTTTCTGGGCACTCAGGCGTAGAGTACACCCTGTCCCTTATCCGCCAGAGATACTGGATAGTAAATGCCAGAGCCACTGTACGTAGAATGCTGCAAAAGTGTTTTACCTGCAGAAAACACCAGTCCCCTACAGGTCGACAGAAGACAGCTGATCTGCCCGTGGATCGCGTGACGCCCTTTAAACCACCTTTCACCTTTACAGGTGTCGACTGCTTTGGTCCCTTTGAAGTCCGTCGTGGGAGATCCAAGGTCAAGAGATATGGCGTCATATTCACCTGTTTAGCTCTCCGAGCAGTTCACATCGAAGTCGCGAGCTCACTAGATACAGAGTCCTTTATCAACGCCTTACGGAGATTTATTGCAAGAAGAGGCCTACCCGAAGAGATTCGTTCTGACAACGGAGGCAACTTTGTAAAGGGTGAGAAGGAGCTTCGAAATGCAATCAACTGTTGGAATCAGTCTCAGATCCACGACTATCTTCTTCAACGCACTGTCAAGTGGACCTTTAATCCTCCAGCTGGTTCCCATCACGGTGGAGTGTGGGAACGGTGTATCCGTACCGTACGCAAGGTGTTAAAAGCTTTGACCATGGAACAAGTGCTAGACGACGAAGGTCTAAGTACTCTGATGTGTGAAGTCGAGGCCATAGTAAACGGTAGGCCAATCACCAAACTCTCTGATGACCCACGTGACCTAGAACCACTGACTCCCAATCATCTGTTGCTGTTGCGAGCAGGTCCTGCTGTTCCACCTGGAATCTTCTCTAAGTACGACTGTCACAACAAACGCCGCTGGCGTCAAGTTCAATACCTCGCTGACGTGTTTTGGCGACGTTGGGTACGTGAATATCTACCCTCTCTCCAGGAGCGGCAAAAATGGAACAAGCAGCAGAGAAACTTTGCAGTAGATGACATTGTGCTGGTACTCGACGACAACAAACCGCGTAATTCCTGGCCACTTGGTCGGGTCCTGGAGGTGTATACCAATAGCAGAGATGGATTAGTACGCTCTGTCAAGCTGAAGACCAGTACATCGGAGCTGGTTCGTCCAATCAACAAAATTGTACTACTGGAGGCAGCTGAATTTCCAAGTAACAGTAATTAAGTATTCTAGTGTGAACACTGAACTCTGAAAATCCATTGCAAGTGGATTCAACTTTATTGGACATTATGTTATTGTTTATTAGCGATTAACTTTAGTTCTTTAGTCTAGTCAACCTCCTGTTTCAAACCATTCTTTCTTTCTTCTTGTAAAGGCCATCTGCAGTACTGCCTTTAAGGGGCCGGAATGTTGGTTTGAAACGTGATGTTTTCTCGTTTCTTGTTAACACTATTGCTAGTACGTGTTTCGGTATTCTTTTCTTTTTTCTTTTTAAGGATTATCACCTTTATTGATAAGGTTTTGTCGCCGCTGTAATGGTTGCGAATTCCTTCCCCTAACACCCGCATAGGAAATGCGTAACGTTTTCTAGGTTGTCTCAGGCACGTTTTGCTAGTCATAAGTATTAGTCTTTCCCACAGTAGTTCAGTTCTAGTGTAGACTTCGCACGGTCAACTTCTTCATCCACCTGGATTGCAGTTCTATCTACACTCGTGCTCATCGGCAAGTTCTCTATAGAGCTTTAGTCAAGACTAGCATTGGTGCGTGTGCAAACCAAAGTAAGTTTTACTATTTTCTTGATTTAGGTTTTTCCAGTATTTAGTTTCGGTTTTAAGTTTAAGTTTTGCTTGTCTTATTCTATTAATATATATATATGTGCTGTGGTAGTCTTTGGTATCTAGTTTTCAATCAGTTTTTAATTGTTAGTACTCAATATGGATTTATTGATCAATCTACACTCATGTGATCATTGTCAAGTTTCTACCATCGTATCCTATAGATTGTTAATTAGCTTGTTTGATCTTATTTTGTTGTATTTCATTGATGTGCTATTTGAAATTGTTAGCGTTTACCTTAGCCTTCTATATACCCTTTTGTTACTTTTATATAGTTATCTAGCTGAATTAGTTTCTGTTTTGCCTTTATCGCCTTTCAGTTCGAACCGACTTTCATCGGCCTTACGACTTTGTGATCTACCTCTTAACTCCGTGACCTTTGGTCCGTCGATCTAAATATCTTCTCGTCGCTTCAAGTTGCAAGGTTGTGCCACTTTTAACTTTGAGCATTTCTGTTCAATAAACCTTCACGCTATTGTTTTTAATTCGTCGTGTTCGTTAACGCTGCGCACCGTGTTATCGCGTAATTTGCTTGGTTCATGTTCTCCTCGTTCCACCGAGTAAAATTACAATCTGGTATGGTTGGAGGAGAAGCCCGTTCCCCGGTGGGTGCACCGGAAGTTCTATCGTCCCTGGTCCTGACCTTGGTGGGTCGTCAAGGTCATATCAGATGTCACCTACAGAATACAGTGTGAGGAAGGTGCTCCCTTGCGGGCGAGGCGTAAGACGAGATTGATCGTGCACTTTAACCGTCTTAAACCGTACCGCACGAGACCCGTGAGCATGCTGTTGTGAGGTTCCCACTCACCATGGACCCAGCTCCGATGGAGTTATTAGTGACGGGCCTGATGCGCGAGTACGACGTTCAGCGAGGAGCCGCCACTCCCCTGCCTGGATGGGAGACTTCCTCTTAGGGAAGGACTTTGATAACGCTAGGGAGGAGTGGTATGTAACGTTGGTAAGAGACATCTAGTACCAGTCTCTGCGCGGTCGAAACCACGTGGGTTGTTGTTGAAGTAGGATGAGGTCGGCCATTACTCATAGTCGTTTTGTAGAGGTGCTGTAGCCGTTTTCAAGAGCAAATAAAGAGTTGTTTAGCTGTTACAGAAAGGCCAAAGAATGCCATATCTGTGGTAAATCATACACTGAAGACGTTAGAGTAAGAGACCATTGCCATATCACTGGTAAGTATAATTGTAATTTAAAATTCAAATTAATTACGAAGATACCTGTCATTTTTCACAATTTGAGAGGGTATGACAGCAGTAGTGGTAGACGCCCCTTCACGTACCTTTTGGCGGTTGGAAAAGGCGGCGTCTGATTGGTCCATTCAAATTTTCCCGCCCAAACGGAGCACGCTGATTGGTGGATTTCAAAACACCGCCATTTTGAATATTTAAGGCCGCCATGTTGAATCATGAACCGTCAGACCGGATATGACGTCACGAAAAACCGGAAGTCCCACTCAAAAAAACGCTTTTTGTATAAAACGAATTTTAATAAAAATAAACTTATTTTACAGTCGGGAACGTAGGGGGACTCGGACCGAGTCCCCGTCCCTGGGTTTTTAAAAACGACAACGTGACTATGTACAATTTTTATGAGGCCTCCTCTTCGTCTGTGTACGGGGGTGTCCAGCCACACGAACCCGTACGTGCCATCGTCCGTGGACAGCTCTGCGTCCTCGTCCCTGGACAGTTCCGCGTCGGTGACGTCCTCGCTCTCCGACAGGTCCCCGGACACGAAGCTAAAAGCGACGGTCGACGTCGTGTCCGAGGACATCTCGTCGTCCGCATCGTCAGCACTGGGACTGGGCGTGTCGTCCTCGGTCTCCGTCTCGGTCTCCGTCTCGGTCTGCGTCTCGCTGTCGGTGACGCTGACCGTGTCCCCGCCTTCACTGGCGGCGTCTGAGGGGGGTTCATCACTCGCCTCCACATGGATGGTCACCTCGCCGTTCCCCAGCGGCACGAGGAAGGTCCGGCAGTGCGGACAACACCAGTCCTGGCGGTTCACCGGGCCATCCCCGAACTGCGTCAGGCAGAAGCGCATCAGGCACAGCACGTGGAGCCATTGGCGACAGCAGGGCGTTCTGGCAGGCTTCCACAGGTGGACCCCTCCGGAACCCATCTGGTTCGCAAACAGGTTGATGGCATTCATGCGGGCCAGCAGTTGGAGGGTTGGGACATAGGGTACGCCGAAGTGCAAGCACACCAAGCATCGTTCATCATCTTGGGCGGTCGCCATGTTCGTTTTGGGTGGGTGCGCGTGGGGTGCTCTCTTATACAGGCTCCGGCAAGGCACGTGACCCGACCCGAGCGAACCAATCAGAATCTCTTTTTTAAAAAACCCCTCTGGAGGGGGGATAGGGGGTATCCCCCCAACCGACCCCTCTCGGCCACGTGGCACACCTCTGGACGCTCATTGGCCAAGACGATCTCGATAAAAGGGGAAGGCCCGAGAGACGCCCCCATTTTCCAACATGGAGAGCTACTGGGATGTGCTTCCCCCCGAAATGCAAGAGAAGATTTTGAACCTGTGTGCCCGGATGGAGCACCGTGACAAGATGGCTGCCGTGGTTCGAGAACTCCAGGGCCTACCCCTCTGCCCCTACGAGGGGTACGCCCTGGTTCGGCACACCAACCCGCCCTACCATGACCAACCCAAATGGTTCCGCTGCAGCCGATGCCATTATTTCCACCATGTAGGGTCCCGTGTGCTGTTCTACGCCGCGTGCCATATCCCTTGACCAGACCTGGACCGTCCCCGGACAAGCCTCGGGGGTCTCTTGAGACCCCCACCTTACATGCTAGGAAAGGCATGACCACACAGTTATGAACAATAATAATAACAAAATTTAATAAGTTTTCCTATGTACAATCAAAAATCAAGGCTGGGCCAAACGCTGCGCCCGCGCGACGTTCACAAAACGCATGTCTCTTTTCCGTCCCAGGGCCCCGCGCATCCACTGCACAAAATGGTAACACTCCACCCTGGGACAATGATGGCGGTCGGGATCGTCGTGGTGGCCGCAGGTCGCCACGGTGGCCAAACGCGTCAGGTCGTCGAACTTGGGGCAGGCATACACCTCCAGGTCAAAGTAAGGAATGTCCAAACTTTTCAACAAATCCTTCTCGTAATGACCCCCCTTGAAAGCCACGCGAGGTCGGTCGGGTGTCTTGAAACGGTCGTACAAGCTCTGGAGGTCTTGGGGCAACTCGCTCAAGGGGGCCGCGTGTTCGCTCTCGTGGGCGTAGAACGGCAGGCCGTGCACGCGTTCTCGCACGACCCGCACCGTCTTGCGATCCGCCACGTCCAGGCGACGCCAGAGGTACGCATGAGCGTAATGCTTGGACCCGTGATGCTCGCCGGTCCAGTCGCACCACCCGAGTTCTCGCGGGACGAACGTCGCCCAACGGTCTTGTTTCTGTACATGCACGCTGTACCCGTCCAGGTCGACGACGAGACACACGTTGTCCAACAAGGTTCGATCCATGACTGACTAGGCCGGGTCCGACCGCTTTCTTATGTACAACGTCCACACACGCGCGCACCCACGCACGCACCCACGCACGCACTCACCGGCCTTTGTGGTTGTAACGCTTCTCCCACGCGTCAGGTGACGGGGCTTGCACCATCACCGGCGACGGCCACTTTTTCCATTGGTCCTCGGGTGCCGGAAAGATGGTGTGGAAGACCCCGTTCTCGGGTGGGGACGGTATCTTGTGGATGATCGGGAGCTCGGGTGGGTCGAACATCGCCACGCGTCGCCACATGACTTGAGGGGTCCACGGACGATCCACCCACTGAAAAAAGTTGCACCCTCCATCACCCGAGCGACGGCACGTTAGAAAACCGCGTCCTCGGTTGGGCGTGTCCCGTTGCACCACGGCCACGCGGGCGGCGACGCCGCAGTAGCAGAAGGGGCCTTGCTTGATGTCCGGATGCACGGTCCCTTCCAAAGCCTGGAGCAACGCGGGTGCCTTGTCCAGCCCCACCCACACGGGACACTGTTGGTGGATGCACTGGACGTACCGCCAGCCTTTACGGGAGACGTTGTGGTGGAGCGGCAAGGTGTGGAAGGGGCACCTCAGCACCGGTGGGGGTGGTGCAGCGTCTGTCTTCTCCTGAGGGACGGGAAAGCCACAACAGTACGCCTCGTCGGGCGTCGAGCCCGCCATCCCTTCCTCCAGGACTTCCACCTTGTCTTGGGTCCACGGCATTTGCTCCTGGTTGGGCGACGGCACCGTCTCCGGGATCACGAGGGGAGGCGTCGGCAAGGGCGGTGGCAACGGGTCCGGGTCGAGCTCGGGTGGAGGGAGGCTCGCAAACAGTTCCTCCAAGGTCTGGGGTTCCGGTGTGTTCAGGGTAGAGGTGGTGGTCGGCACGGGCGCCGGGCGAGTCCTCTTGCATGGGGGTGGACCACCGACCGCATCCCGGGGCGTGGTGTCCTGCTCCAGCCGGGCACTCAGGTCGAGGTGTTGGCCGCCTTGGGCGCGGCGCTCGGCGGCGGCTTTTTGGCGGGCTTTCTGACGCGCAGGTTTCTGACGGCGCGTCAACGAATCCGTCCGCGCCCCCGACAGGTGGTCCATCTTTTTGGGTGGGGTCTTCTTCTTGGTCTTCTCAGGGCACGGGTATTTCGCCGGAGACAGAGTGCCATACTCCCACGAGATCATCTTGTTCACTACAACTCGAGAGTCTGGAATGATGCAGAGCCCGTCCGCGCGACACTCTTATACCCACGATCCACGCCTGACCAGCACGACGGGATGACCTCATCGTCGTCCAATGGCAGGGCCCCGGGAAATCCCAGAGCACGTGCCCACACGTGGGACGTCTGGAAAACTACAGAGCACGTGCCCTGCCACGCGCAGCGTCCGTCAAAGGTCGGAGCACGTGCCCCGTCACGCGCGTGGGTTCCCGACAGGTCGAGCGGGTGTGGTGCACTCCCCCTATAAGAGGGAGAGACTGCCGCCCCTTTGGACAAAGCATGTGGCCATGTCGAAGAGGTCAGAGCCCGTTGGTGCGTGTGCGACCGTGGATCCCGATGGCGTGGGAGACGAGCCCACCGGACCGACCGTGGAACCCGACCCAACCCATGGAGTGGGAGACGACGCGCGCGACCCCCTCGCACGCGATCCCGACGGGCTGGGCGCCCCCGGAGCAGGGTATAAGAGTCGACCCTCAGTGCCCTCGCTGGCAGATGTGACGTATCAGACGTACTACAAAGACCTCGATTCGTCCGCTTACCCCACGGAAGAAGACTACCATTTGGATCGTGTACGGCGAGGTCTGGCCGCGGGGTACTCCTTCCAAGAGACGTACTGGCATTGGCTACAAGATTTTGCCGACGCCCTGGGATGCTCGGACACGGGTCCCCGGCACCAACCCACCACGCGTCATGCATTCACCCCCCGAGCCCCTCCGGCTGCATCGACGTCGCCGACGCAAACGAAGCCAACCGAAACCTCCCGACCCAGCACCTGCACGACCGGATCCACCAGTTGCAGCGCCAACTGAGTGAGACGCAAGAAGCGTGCCACGACCACGAACGGGTCCGGGTCCAGTTGCGCGATCATCTCCAGAGTCTTCGGAAGACCATGGAAGAATGGCGACGTGTCACCGAGCAACTGCAGACCCGGCTGCGTCGACGCGCCGACCAGGAAGCCGAGGAACGGCGGCTGTGGCACGTGCGGTGCGATCGTTTGTTGGATCGCGTCTTGTGCGACGCTTGTAAAGAGGACAAAGACCAGGCCTACTTTGACGAACTCGACAGTACGTACGCGAGAGCCCGCGCGTGGACGCCTGCCGACCGCCCGGAATGTAAGCCGTACAGACACTGTTTTTACGCGCCCGAACGTCTCGAGGAAGACGCGTGGCACGCGTGTCCCGTGGAACCCGACCACGCGGGAACCCACGCGTGAACTTTTTGTCAATAAAAACATGTTGTGTCCAACTCGGTGTGCATTCATTTTCTTGAGACATCATGACAGAACTCGTGACGGGAGGTGCTCGAGGAACCGATACCCTGGCCGAACAGTTCGCGACCCAGCTGCGCATCCCTTGCCGCATGGTGGTGGGTCCGTCGCACGCCCGCGCCCAGAAAGACGTGACGCCCTTGACGGACGAGGCCCTGGAAGAAGGGTGGCAAGCCTTATGCCAAGTACGCCCCCCACGTCCCGACGAACGGTTGCAGCGACCCGTGTGGGAACTCTTGAGCCGGAATCACCACATCGTCAAGGATGCCGACACGGTGGTGGCGTTCGGGGTTCTGGAGCAGGACGGGGTGACGATGCGCGGTGGAACGGGTTGGAGCGTGGCCTTGGCGCGTCGACAAGAAAAACCCATCTTCCTGTACGAGGTGGTGCACGACGCTTGGTATGTGCTCGGCTACTTCACCTTTCCCACCACCTTCCATCGTTTCCAACCGACCCGGACCATAGATGACTACGACGACGACGGGATCCCGACGCTGTCCGGCTGCATCGCCGTGGTGGGGACGCGTCACCTGGACCAATTCCCTCGCGCCGTGCAACAGTTGAAGACCCTGCTGTGGCGGGCCTCGCCCTATCCCGAGGTGTATCGGACCCTGCCCGAGCGATTTGAACGTTTGTGTAAAATCTGAATCAATAAAAGACAGGGTTGTCCAACGTGTGGGTTCATTTGTGAAAGAGATGTGGGGTGAGACGGGACGACGCTGGGTGCACTGGCGTTTGACGCGTTGGCTGTGCACCCGTCTGATCGATTCGGCGGGGGTGCCGTGTCCATGGCTCGACCTGGAGGACGACGAGTCGGACCTCGAGTCCCCCATGACCGTCTTCGAGGTCTTGCTCGAGCACCCGCTGTTTCATTGGGGGCACTATGCGGCCTTCGTGACGTGGTTGGTGTGTCGGAACGCGGACCCCGAGCCCTGGTTCCACCTCATCCATAAAACGTATCCCGACCGCGTGCCGAGTGTGGGTCGCTTGCTCTGGATTCGCGTACGATGGTGGCTCTGTCCGCCCCCGGCCCGAAAAAGAAGAAGACGACGTCTCAGAAGCGACGTGCCCCCGCCTCACGAAAAAGACCCTCTCCCCAGCACGTGAGGGCTCGGTATGCGGATCCGTCGACGCCGGGTGCCTTGGGGGGAGTCCGACGGTTCGCCGACGCCCAAGGGCTGTCGCTCCGGGACGCCCGAGCGGCCTTGGAAGGCGATCTGGCCTACACGTTGCACAAACCCCAACGCCGTCGATTTCCCACCGTGCCGGTGCTGGTGTTCAACGTGGACGAACAGTGGGTGGCGGATCTGGTGGAAGTGCAACGGTTGGCCCGGCACAACCGCGGCATCCGTTACTTGTTGACGGTGGTGGACGTCTTGTCCAAGTACGCGTGGGTCCGCCCGCTCAAGACCAAGACGGGGGCCGCGTTGGTCCGCGCCTTCGGGTCCATCTTGAAAGAAGACGGCCGACGCCCCCAAAAGTTGCAGACGGACAAGGGCAAAGAATTTTACAACCGTCCGTTTCAGACGTTGTTGAAACAGAAGGGCATTCATCATTTTTCCACGCACGGGGATGCCAAAGCGGCGGTGGTGGAACGGTTCAATCGCACGTTGAAAGGGCGCATGTACCGCTATTTCACGGCCGCCAACACGTTGCGGTTCGACGACGTGCTGCCCGCGTTGGTGAAAGGCTACAACGCCAGCCGGCATCGGAGCATCGGCCGAGCGCCTCGCGACGTGACCCCGAAGAACGAGAGGGAGGTGTGGCACGCGTTGTACGGTCGGAGACTGCAGAAGAAGAAAGCCAAGCGACCCCGCTGGAAGGTGGGCGATCGCGTGCGGTTGGGCAAACACCATCGCCCGTTCAAGAAAGGGTACTTGCGCGGGTGGACCGAAGAAGTGTTCGTGGTGCGCGCCGTGTGCCCGGGACCCGTGCCCACGTACAAGGTGGAAGAGATGGACGGCACGCCGTTGGAAGGCACGTTTTACGAGCAGGAGTTGCAGAAAGTGACGGGGGGCGACGACGCCCTGTTCCGCATCGAGAAAGTACTTAAACGCAGTGGCGAGAAGGTCTTGGTGCGTTGGAAAGGGTGGCCGAGCAAGTACGACAGTTGGGTGGCCAAGAAGGACGTGCAGACCTTGGGATGAGCGACGAAGGGTTTTTCGGGACGTTGCCCAGCGACGCCAGCCGGGCCGAATTCACCGACAACACGGCGGCCTGGTACAAAGTCCGGTTGCCGTACCCGTTGCGTCTGAAAGGCCGCGGGTGGCAAGTGGGGTTGAGCAGCCTGTCCTTGCCGGACGCCCAAGTCGATCTGTACGACTTGGTGGGTCCGAGCGAGTACCTGGCCTACAGCAAATGGTTCACCGAAGACATCATCCGGTATCCGCAGGGTGGGGTCACCCACGAAAAGCAAGTCAAGATGGCCGACGTCGACCATCTGGAATCGGTGGTGGACGGCGAAAGTTTCGTGAAAGCCATCGTCGACGCGATCGAGTGTGCCAGGACGACGACGGTCGACACGGGCCAACGGTTCGAGGATGGCAGCGGCAAACACTTGTACGTGACGTTTCGCTGGGAACAACGGGGGACCGACCGCGATCTGATCGTCGACAATACCCGAACCAAGATGAACGGGAAGAACACACCCACCCTGATCCTCAGTCACAAATTGGCTTACAAGATGGGCTGGTTGGCGTTGACGAAAGGAGGCAAGGATGTCCTGGGCCCGAACTTGTGCATGGAGTTCCCGAACGACCACGTCACGACGATGGTCGGACCCACCCGAGACTTGGTCGACTCGACCAATCAACCCGTCTTTTGGACGGTGCGGACCAACCAGTTCGGCTTCGTCTACCTGGCGTTGAGCATGAACTGTCATTGGCGGTTCCAGAACCTGAACAACGCGTTTCGTGCGGTGGTGGGCGAGCCGACGCGGACCTTGCACGTCTACTGCAATGCCGGGGGGAGCACCATCGTGGGACGGCAAGTGACGGACCTGTTGCGTGAAGTCCAGTACCGACGTCGAGGGCGCGGCACGGTGTACTTCGAACCGTTGCACGTGCAGTACCATCCCGTGCGCAACGACGTCATGGAAGTGCTGGAAACGCAAGTGGCCGAGACGGACGGCACGCTGGTCCGGTTCGGGCAAGGGCGCACCCTGTTGACCTTGCACTTCCGACGGGACGTATAAAGCGCCCTCGAGGACGCACGGAAGCGAAGACCATGGATGCCTTTTACGTGACTTTGCCCAGCGACGGGGACGACGCCGGGTTCCCCGACAACACCCCCGTGGCATTCCGCACCCGCATGAGGCCGCCCCTGTGGTTACGCGGCGGGCGTTGGGTGGTGGGGGTGGTCCGTCTGAGCGTGCCGGACGACGACGCCGACGACGACGAGGACGAGAGTTGGCAAGACACCTTGTTGCGCGTGTACCCGCGCGGCGCGTTGCTGGCGTACTTCTTTTCGTTCGAAGAAGACGACCAAGCCATCGATCGCCCGGGCATCCGGGCCGAGATGCGCATCGAGGACGTGGCCGGCCGTTGCCACGACGGGGCGTCGTTCGTGAAAGCGGTGGTGGACGATCTCCGACGCAAGTACTGGAATAAGGTGCAAGTGGGGTGGAACTGGAAGGAAGGCGACAAAACCTTTGTGCCCGAGTTTCGTTGGCCCGACCCCGACACGCTGGTGATCGACAACAGCCAGGTGGTGCGCGACGGGGACATTGGATTGAGCGTGCATCAAGATCTCATGCGACGGATGGGCGGCACGGATGCCCAGGGGAACGTGCCCGGACCTCGCTTGACCGTGCGGCCGACCGTCAATCCCGTGACCCTGGAGAAAGATTGGGCTGGGCAAACCCTGCCGGCCTGGGAACTCGTCGGCAACCACGTGATCTTGTATCAACAATTCTCGTGGGAACTGAGCGGATTGAACGACGGCTGGTTCGAGTCGCTCTTCGAACGTCGCCGACGACCCCGTCGGACGTCCCGGCGGACGTGGTACGTGCACAGCAACGTGGGCCAGAGTCGTCGCGTGGGGACGCGGTCGACCGACGTCTTGTGCGACGTGGACGGGCAGAGCACGGGACGAGGCCGGACGCTCTTCGAACCCCGTCACGTGCAGTACGTGCCGGTGCGACAATTCTTCTTCGACACGGTGGACGTGCGTCTGACTGACGGCGACGGGCGGCCGGCGGCCGTGGGACGGGGCGTGACGGTCGTCACCTTGCACTTCAAACGGAGCGACCTATAAAAAAGGAGAGAGACAGCCGAGCCGAGCACGACATCATGCGAGGAGGCAGTCTGACGCGGTACACGCCCGATCACACCGGACGCGGTCTGGGGGGCATCTTGTTGTCGGGGGTCAAGACGTTGTTGAAATCGGGGTTGGACGCATTGGGCGGTCCCCGCGGTGTGGTCCGATTGGCCACCCGAACGCTTAAAAGACAAGCCAGCAGGCCGTGAAACGGAAAGCGCAGGGACTGGCGAGTCGAGCAAAGAAAGCCGTGAAACGACGACGCGTGGCGGATCTGTTCGGTTGAAACGATGCAACCCGTGCGATCGCGACCGCGAACGCGCGTGGGCGAACGCGGTCTGTCGAGGCAGCGCGGAGGACTCCTCGGCATCTCGCCCATCTTGCCAGCCCTCAAACTGGCCGGCCAACTTCACAAGAAACTCACCCGACAGCGCGGAGGACGTCTTTGGAGCGGCGCCCCCGTCCTGCCAGGTTTCGAGTTGGCGGCCCGACTGCATAAAAGAAGCATGCGCCGCCCACGTCGCACCATTCCTCAACGAGGCGGCGGAGTGAGACGCCGACGACGACGACGACGATGACGGCCATCCCTCTGCACGGGGCGTCCAAGTCCGCCTACGCCGACGACTTTCAATTGTTCGAGGTGCCCAACACGGACACGTCGGCGGTGGCGTACCGCATGGTGGAACTGTCGCCGGTGACCACGGGCATCAATCCGGTGGAATTCGTGATGGCCGCCTTGCCCGAGTACGTGGACCTGAGTCGCAGTTACTTTCGGATGCAACTCCGTTTGAAGAAGAGCGACGACACCAACCTGCTCGCCGCGAACAATCTGTTTCCGACGCCCAACCTGGCCCACACGTTGCTCAAGCAAGTGACGGTGCACGCCAACGGCACCTTGATCAGTCCTCAGACGGACACGTACGCCTACAAGGCGTACTTGGAAACCTTGCTCAATTACACCAACGACGAAGGGGACACCATCTTGCAACCGCAAGGCTGGTTCAAGAGCTACCGCCACGGGTTGAAAGCCTTCAACGCCTTGGATTTTCCCACCCCCTTGACGGCCAACAAGTTGAACAGTGCAGGACCGCACGGCGACTACACGGCCTTGAGCGAGAGCCAGAAAGCGGCGGTGTTGGAATCCAAAGAAGCGCAGAAGCGGTACCAAGGGGGGCACACGGTCACGTTGCAATTCGTGCCGCATTCGGAGATCTTTCACCTGGGCAAACCCTTGGTGCCCCACGTGGAACTCAAGATCCGGTTTTACTTCAATGCCCCCGCCTTCTTCTTGAACGGGGTGGCCTTGAACGGCCGTTTGCAAGAAGACGACGTCAAACTGACCTTCCACGTCTGCCAGTTGCGGTTGTCGGACCCGTTGTACCGAGAATTGGAAGCGGCCCGCCACGATCCGCGGAAACGGCAGGTGGCCAAGTACACGGTGGTGGGCAGCGAGATCCGGGTGTTTTCGCATCCGCAGAACCAATTGGATTTCGACGAGGGCAACCTGTTCCAAGGCCGGATCCCCGACCGGTTGATCGTGGGGTTGTTGCACACCAACGCCTACAACGGGAACGTGGCCTACCATCCCTTCGCCTTCCAGAAATTCGGGTTGACCAGCATCAAGCAGATCGTGCGGGGCGAAGAGTACCCTTACCAGACCTTGGAATTGAACACGGGCGACACGTACAAAGATCTGGACGGGTACCATCGTTTCTTGCAAGCCAGCGAAGCCTTGATGAAGAGCCGCCCCAGCATGATCGCCCCCGAGCAGTGGGGCGGCACGGCGGGGTGCACCTTGTTCATGTGGAACAACGTGCCCAGCGGATCGGCGGACCGGGGCATGCTGAACCCGCGTCAAGACGGCGACGTGCGCGTCCTCTTCCGTCTGGGAGCGGCCAAAAACCACGTCATCAACGTGGTGTTGTACGCCGAATTCGAGAACGTGTTGGAGATCAACCCCGAAGGCGCCGTGCTGTACAACGTGTACCGGGTATAAAGTCATGCACACCGAGAGAGTCGAGCTCAAAAATGGAATTCGTGGCCACCACCGACCGGCAGTTGGACTTTTTGGCTCGCAGCGATCCCGCCTTGGCGCGGTATTTTGCCGGCGTGTTTGCCAGCGACACGTTGCCCGTGCCTCGGGACAAAGCCATGCCCCGCGCGTACATCGTCAACACGGACCCGCACGACCGACCGGGCACGCATTGGATCGCCCTGTGGACCGAAGACGACCGATGCGAAGTGATGGACAGTTACGGCTTGCCGTTGGTGACGTACGAGAGCCGCTCCTTGATGCAGTGGATCGTGTGCCATTGGCGCTGGGTGGACACGAATCGACAGAGTCTGCAGACCATCACCAGCCAGAGTTGCGGGCATTACGCCTTGATGTATTTGGCCTACAAGAGCCGGGGTGACACGTTGGACGACTTTCTGGACGCGTTCGATCGTCAGGATCTGGTCCAGAACGACCATCGGGTGGGGCAATGGTTGAAACGTCAGATCCGACGTCAAGGCACCGACTGGACACGTTTAGATTTCAAAGACTGGTCCCAGAATAATGCGTTGTCAATAAAACCGTTGGAACGATGAAAAAAGGGTGTGCGTGTGTTTTTTCCCTTCTTCCCCCAGAGCCCCCGCCCATGGCTCAACGGCAGAGCGCGGGACTGTAGATCTCGAGGTTGTCGGTTCGACTCCGGCTGGGTGGAGGTCTTTTTTTCTTATAAAAAGAGAGAAGGGTCGAAGGGGGAACCCAACCATGCCTCGCCTGACGCGTCGACAGTTTCGACGGGAAATGATCGCAGGGGTCTTGGACACGCTCCGCGACATGGAGCCCGACGACATGGATTGGGACGCCCTGGAGGAGATGTTGACGTTGTTGTGTGCGGGACGCCCTTACGAGGCCTTCGTGCAGGGGCTCGGGGAAACCGCCGTGGAAGAACGCGTCCTGACCTTGGAGAACCGTGCGTATAAAGCGTTGGGGCATGCGCCCCCGCATCATTACGGGGATTGTCTCCGCGACGCCAGCAGGTGCCAGTGCTAGATGTTGCGGTCGCCCAGCAGCGTCTTGGTGGTGGGCCCGTCGGGGTGTGGCAAGACGGTGTTCGTGACGCGTCTGTTGGCCCACGCGGCCGACCATTTCGCCGTCCCCCCTCGGGCCGTGCATTATTGTTACGGCGCCTGGCAAGACGGGTTCCGCGCCTTGTCGGGCGTGCAGCTGCACGAAGGGGTGCCGGATCCGTCCGACTTGACGGCCTGGTTTCCCTCGGGACAACACGGCGTGTTGGTGTTGGACGACCTGATGGCCGAAGGCGGCAACGACAAGCGCGTGTTGGATCTCTTCACCAAAGACTCGCACCATCGCGGCATCACGGTGGTGTACCTGTGCCAAGACATGTTTCCGCCCGGCAAGTACGCCAAGACCATTTCGCGCAACGCGCATTACGTGGTGGCGTTCAAGCACCCGCGGGATCGTTTGGGCGTGCGGAATCTGCTGATGCAAGCGTTTCCCACGCATTGGCGGGACGTGATGGCCGTCTACGAACGCGAGACGCAACGCCCGTACGGCTACCTCCTCTTGGATTTGCATCCGGCGTCCGACGATCGGTACCGCATCTTTGCCAACGTATTAAAGGACGAAGGGTGGACGCGGACGTTCACTCGCAAGACGCCTTAGAGACACCATGGCCACACGGTATCCCGTGGGCGTGGGCGCGGCCACCGGGCACGCGGTCCACGCCTCCGAACGCGATCGAGTGGCGGCCGAACGACGACGCCTGACCACCCCTCGACCCGACGTGGATCTGGCCTACGCCTCGCTCCGTCAACCCACCACGTTGGACGAATTGTTCGCGTCCGTGTCCTCCCCTCTGACGATGAGCCCCCCTCCGACGTCGGGCACCCCGCGGGTCGTGGCCGGGGGCACGCCCTCGCCGCCTCGCCAGACGGCCACGGTGGGCGTGGGGTCCGGGGCCTCGGACACGCAAGCTGCCCGGATCGCCCGCATCAATGCTCGGTCGTCCGTGGGGCACAAACGACCTCGAGCCCGTCCCCTACCCGCCTCTTCACCCTCCTCCGGCGGGAGCAGCAGCAGTAGCAGCCGTAGCACCCCGAGAGGCCGTCCCCGACGACGCGGTGGCGACGGAGGCGGGGGTGACGGTGGGGGTGGTGGGGGCGGTGGTGACGGGGGCGACGACGACGACGACGACGATCGCCCGGGACGGCGTTTGAACCAAGAAGAATTGCGACGGCAATTGGATCTGTTGGCCGAAGATCAACGGCAACGGGCCCGAGGTCGGACCATCGCCGGGGTGACGCACACCAACACCATCACCACCGTCTATAAAGACGGCGGACCGCCGGTGGTGCGACGGACCTCCTCGCGCCTGTCGACGCCCAACTCGTAAAAACATGAGCAAGACGCCCGTGTCGCTGTTGACGTCGACGCCGGCCCCTTTGGAAGGGTGGACGCCCGACACCTTGCAACGGTTGGATTCCTTGTTCGCCTTCTACCACCGGCAATGGTGGTGTCATCGTCGCACCTTCACGCGCGTGCGACGGGTGCACGCCGCGTGGAACGGATTGGCCCTCTTGATCGTGGCGGCCGGGTTGATCGTCGGGCCCGTGTTGGACGACGGTCTGTTGGTGGCGTGTTTGGCGGCGTTGGGCACGGCGGTCAAAGGGTGGACGGAGTTCAAGAAATTCGCTTTCAAAGTGGACATGGCCCGTTGGGCGTACACCACCTACGCCAAGACGTTGATCGAATTGCGCACGACCGTGTGCGGCGTGCCGTCGGACGCCGTGACCCCGTTTCTGATCAAGATGCAGACGTTGGACGACGTGGTGACGGACGTGGCCCCGCCATTGACGGACCGGTGCCTGGCCACCTACGCGGCCCGCTTCGAGTACGTGCCGATGCACGGGGACTGTTACGTGGACGGATGCGCCCGACCTCTGGTACCCATCGAACGTATAAAAGCCACCACCCCTGCCAGCGTGCCGTGAACCATGCCCAAGACACGACGACGCCGACGCAAGACGACGACACCCTGACGACGCTGCCGTCGTCAGACCGGAGGCCTCTTTCCCTTGCTGGCCTTGTTGCTGGCGGCGATCGCGGCCGGCAAAGCGGCGGCCTTGGGCCGGGTGGCCGAGGCGGCCGGGTACGGGGTCAAGAAAGGCTTGGAAGCGGCCACGTGTCGACGCCGTTGATCCCATAAAAGGAGGAAGACGCGACCAAAAAACATCGAGCAGCATGGTACGACGACGCCGTCACACGGTCAATGCCCTGAAACGGATGGCCCGCACGGCGACACGGACCCTTCGATGCAAGACGACGACCCGCCGCCGTCAGACCGGCGGACTCTTCCCCTTGTTGGCTTTGCTGCCGGCGGCCATCGCGGCGGGCAAAGCGGCCGCTTTGGGCGGGGTGAGTGCCGCGGCGGGCTACGGGGTCAAGAAAGGGCTTCAAGCGGCCACGCGGAAACGGTACAATGCCCGAGCGGTGGAAAAAGCGGCCCGGCCCGAAAGAAACGCGGTGTGATTCGCCATCCCGACGGGTCCACGTACGCGTGGCAACGTTCATAAAAGAGAGAGGGACCCTCGGTCGCGACGACGACGATGCAACGGTTGCGACGTCAACGGCCGTTTTTGCAAGCCCTGTTGCAAGAAGCGCGGGGGCCCGGCGCCCGGCGCGATCTGTTGCAGCACGCCAACGCCGATCAGATCAACGCCGTCAGCGAATTGGTGTTGAACCTGTTGAAGAAACGCATCCCTGTGGCCCCGCCGTTGATGGCCCGGCTCCGCAAGCATAAAAAGGTGTTGCGCGAAGTTGGTCGACGCAAGAATTCCTTGAAACGTCGACGAGCTTGGCTCCTGTCGCACGAGTCGGACGACGACGACGACGAGGCCACGTACGAGGGGTCGTGGATGTCGTCCTCCTCGGAGTCGGACGACTCGGCGTACGCCGGAGGGGTCCTCGGGGTCTTGTGGGGGGACGTACGACGCTCCGGCGTCCGGCAAGCAGCGTCCAAGGCGGCGGCCATGGCGTCCAGGTCCGGGTCCTCCTCCTCCTCGACGACGGGCGGGTCTCCCACCAAGGCTTGAGCACGCAGGGTGGGCAGGGACCGCTCCCACGCTTGCAATCGGGTCGTGCAGGCCGGGGTCCACGGGCGGGGGAACCCCCCGCAACGCAGGCACAGGCCGCAGGCCTCGCAGTCCACGGGTGGGGGGTCCGGACGGTCCGTCGTTCGGCGGGAAGGGCGCCAAGCTCGGTTTCGGGCGTGTTCGGCGACCAGATAGGCGGCCCGGCGTGTGGGGTCGGCGTCCCGGCGACGACGGTAGACCTCGTTCTGGGCGTGTGCTCGAGCCAAGTGAGCGGCGTACCGTTCGGGGTTGGCGTCCCGACGACGGCGGAAGATCCGGTGCTTGGCTCGTGCTCGAGCCAAGTGGGCGGCGTACCGTTCGGCATCCTGTCGGAGACGTCGAAAGTACGCTCGGTTCCCTTCTCGTTGGGTGGCCCGGTGTTCGGGGTCGGCTCGCAGACGACGGGCTCGGCGCCGTTCGCGTTCCTTGGCCAGGTACGCAGCGTAACGCTCGGGGTCGGCACGGAGACGACGGCGATAGGCCTGTTGGCTTTCACGTGCCCGGGCCAGGAACAAGGCCCGACGCTCGACGGGATCGACCGGGGGTTGGGGTCGACGGCGACGCGGCAGCCGTGGGACGGGGGGTGGTGGTGGTGGTGGTGGCGGTGGTGGTGGTGGTGGCAGTGGCAGTGCTGCAGGGCGGCAGGCCAACAACGCTTCTTTTTTCTGCTGGGCCAGGGGACAAGCTTCCAAGACCACCCGGCACGGGGTGGTGTGACGTCGACAGAGGCGGGCCCGGGTTTTCTGGGCCCGTACGGCATCCGGATGGCTTTGACGCCAGCGGCGGATGGAGGCCTCATGCTGGGCTTTGTGGTTTTGCCGGTACCGGGCCTTCTGCGCGCACACGGCCTCCGGGTGAGCGGCTTTCCAGGCTTTCATGCGCGCGTGCGTTTGGGCAGGATCCCGGTACGGCATGATGACTCACAATGGCGGCCGCTCACGCGGTCCGCCTTTAACACGCCCCTCTTCGACCAATCAAAAGCCGTCTGACATCCCACATGACCTAGAGGGGTCGGTTGGGGGGATACCCCCCTATCCCCCCTCTGGGCGGATTTTTTGAGAGAGGCCCGGCGCGAGACCGTGATGGGTCGAGGTAATAATCTATAAAGCCAGACGCCTCGCGAGTCCGAGTCATTCTCTGCTCGCTCGTCTACCCGGTGAGCGGTCCTCTCTCTCTCAGAATCCGAGACGATGGAGCATGCATGGGATCCTGCGTGGAACGACGGACATGATGAGCTCATGGCTCAATTGGGGAGGGTGTACGATGCCGGGGCTCACGAGGTACGTACTCGCGTGGGTTCGATCTCTCTCACACGCGTGGGTTCGATCTCACTCACTCACACGCGTGGGTTCCTCTTTTTTCTAGCCTGCAGCCCAAGTCGGAGGAGGAGGGGCGTTCCGGTTCGTCTTGGACCCCGTCCTCGAACGCCGGTCCGTCAGCATGGGTGTCCGCGAGCGTGTGTTTCGGGCTCGGTTGCAGCAAGCCCACGCCTTGCGTGCCCGCCAGAACCTGACGCACGCTTTGACGCAAGCCCTGCGGACGACCGTGGAAGGCCTGCTGGATCAGGAACCCGACATGGACGACCGCGATTACGTCTACGTGCGTTTTCGCACGCCTCGCTACGACAACAGCTTCACGCGGGGTTTACGGGTCGCCCGTTGGCGCGAAGATGCCGGAGCCGTCGACGCCTTTTTGGACGACATGGCCCAAAAACTCAATTCGGGGGAACGCTTCGAAGCCGACGAACCCTTCGAATTGGAGCTCGTCCACGTGCGGGGTGGACCGCGAGGCCGAGGCAAATCCCGTCGTCAACGGCCGGGGCACGAGGCTGCCGTCAAGTTCCGGCTCGGCAAGAAAAGCATCGTCCCGATGCCGCGGGACGACGACGGACTGTGTTGCGCGCGGGCCCTCGTGACCGCGCGAGGGCTCCACCTGGCGGGCAGCGACATCGCCGAGAGGAACAAGTGGACCCGGAAATGTCAACGGCGACGGGATGCGGCTGCCATCCAGCTCTTGGAGGAAGTGGGGTTAGGCCCCGGACCCTGTGGACTCCAGGAACTCACCCAGTTGGCTTTGGCCCCCAGTCTCTACGAATATCGCCTCGTGGTCGTGGACGCCAACCGTCAGTACACGTGCTTCGCCTTCGGCGGCGGGGACACCCTCTTGGCCCTGCTGCTCGAAGACGAGCATTACGACACGTTGACCACGTTGCCGGGGTTTTTCGGGAGCAGTTATTTCTGCGGCCGCTGCCTCCAGCCTTACGACAACGACGATCGTCATCGATGCTCGGAGGGGAAGGGCGTGCACTGCCCCGGGTGCCAGCAGGACACGTGCGAGGACTTTCACGACGCCTACCGGACCCAGCGCTCGGCCCACCTGTCGTGTTCGGCCTGCCGCCGCCTGTTCTACGGAGACCGGTGCCTCGAGTTACACGCGACCCACACCCGTCGCGGCACCCCGTCGGGACCCGGCCAACCGTGCGTGTGCCAAGTCTGGCGGAAATGTGGCACGTGTCGTAAACTGCTGCGCACCATCAAAGAGCAGCAGGACCACCGTTGCGGTTGGAACAAGTGCCCTTTGTGCCACCAAGATGTGGAGATGGCCACGCTTCGCTGCTTCGTGCAGGTGCCCCCCGACCCCGAGGAAGTGGAAGAACAGGCCCGCCTGGCCCAAGGTCGCCAACGGCGGCAGCGGGCGCGACGCCAGGGTGGGGAGGCCCGTTTGGGACGTCAGACGTTGCGCGCCAACGACGCCCTGGACGACGACGACGCCGACGACGAGCCGTATCGTCCCCCGTTGCTGGTCTTTTGGGACACGGAGGCCATGCAGGACACGGGGCAGCACGTTCCCAACCTGATCGTGGGCATGACGGCGGAGGACGACACCCCGCAGGTCTTTCGCGGCGATGCGTGCGTCGAACAGTTCCTCCAGTGGCTGGAAGACCTGACGGAGGACGAGACCAGGTACGTCACGGCCTTGGCCCACAATTTTCGTGGCTACGACGCCTACTTCGTGGTGAAACGTCTGACCGAACGCAAACAGATGTTCGAGCAAACGCGTACGGGCGGCAAGTTGTTGCAACTGACGTACAAGGCGGGGTACGTCCGATTCATCGACTCGCTGTCCTTCTTCGCCATGAAGTTGTCGGCCTTCCCCAAGACCTTCGGCCTGGATCCCACGCAGTTCAAGAAGGGGTATTTCCCGCATTTGTTCAATACCCCGGACCATGCCGACTACGTGGGTCCTCTCCCCCCGAGGGACACCTATGCGCCCGAGACCCTGTCGACCGCCGACCGAGCTGCCTTCGACGCCTGGTACGACGAGCAAGTGGCCGCCGGGACGGAGTTCGACCTGCAACGCGACCTGCTGGCGTACTGCATCTCCGACGTCCGTCTCCTCAAGGAGGGGTGTTTGGTGTTCCGACGCAACTTCAAGGCTCGCACGCGGTTCTGCCCCTTCGACAAGATGACCATCGCGGGGGCCTGCCTGCACGACTTGCGTCTGAACCGCATGGAACCCGACACCCTGGCGTCCGAACCCTTGCAGGGTTGGCGCCTGGCGCCCAAGCACTCCCAAGTATCCATGGAGTGGTTGACCTGGCAAGAACACCAGCTACGCCAGACCGCCTGGGTGGCCTTGACGGAGGAACAACGGCACGAGTGCGAGGAACGGTTCCTGGACGACGGGTCGGAGGTGGAGCACCCTCTCATGCACACGCGGATCCAACACGCCCGCAACCAGGGCGAGTACCGGATCCCGGACACGAGCTGGAGGGTGGACGGGTACGACAGCGACACGAACACTGTCTACGAGTTCCTGGGGTGCTTCTGGCACGGCTGTCCCAAGTGCTACCCGCAGCGGACCGAGACCTTCCGACACTTGGACGACCGGTCCATGGACGACGTGTACCGCTTCACCATGGAGCGGTTGCAGGACTTGCGTCGTCGAGGGTACCACGTCGAGACCGTGTGGGAGTGCGCGTGGCGAGCCCGGAAAGCCACCGAGCCCGAGCTCCGCGCCTTCGTGGACGATGCGGCCTTGCTGCCGCCCCTCCAGCCTCGGGACGCCTTCTTCGGGGGGCGTACCAATGCGGCCTGGCTCTACTACACCATCGACGCCGAACGCGGAGAGGAGATCCGGTACGTGGATTATACCAGCCTGTACCCGTGGGTGAACAAGTACGGTCAGTACCCTGTCGGGCATCCGACGTTCATCTACGAACCGGGGACCACGGACCTGTCGTCGTACTTTGGGTTGGCGTCGTGTACGATCCTGCCGCCGGACGTCTTGTTCCATCCCGTCCTGCCTTACCGGTGCGGTGGCAAACTCACGTTTCCGCTGTGCCGAGCCTGCGTGGAACGGGACCTGGACAAACCACTCCACGAGACGCCCCTCGACTGCGACCACGCCGACCACGAACGGGCCCTGACCGGTACGTGGTGCATCCCGGAACTCCTGAAAGCCGTGGAAATGGGGTACATCATCCAACACGTGCACGAGGTCTGCCATTTTGCCGAGACGCGTGTCGGGTTGTTTGCCGATTACGTGAACACCTGGCTGCAAATCAAGACGGAAGCGTCGGGGTGGCCCGCCGGGTGCGACACGGACGCCCAACGTCGAGCGTACGTCGAGGACTTTGCTCGGCACGAAGGCATCCAGCTGGACGCGACCAAGATCGCGAAGAACCCGGGTCAGCGGTCTTTGTCCAAACTCATGTTGAACTCCATGTGGGGTAAATTTGGGCAGCGGGACAACTTGATGCAAGTCAAGGAATTCACCGACCCGCAGTCCTTCTGCCTTTTCATGGACAGCGACCAACACGACGTTCGCTACGTGAGCTGTCTGGACGAACACCGCGTCGAAGTCCATTTCCGAGCCCAAGACCATTGCACCAGCCTCAACGTGAACACGAACGTCTTCGTGGCGGCCTTCACCACCTGCTGGGCCCGCTTGAGGCTGTACGAGGCTCTGGAACGGCTGGGGGACCGGGTCCTCTACTACGATACGGACTCGGTCCTCTACGTGCATCGCCCGGATCAACCCGACGTCACCCTCGGCACCCATCTCGGCGAATTCACCAACGAGCTGAAACCCTCCCAGCACATCGTGGAATTCTGTTCGGGGGGTCCCAAGAATTACGGGTACGTCTGCAACGATGGCAAGACCGAGTGCAAGGTCAAAGGGTTCTCACTCAATGCGGAAGGGGTGGCGCAACTGAACTACCAGGTGTTACGTCAAAACACCTTGGACGAACTGCACCACCCCTTGGAAGCCCCACGCAAGACCCGCATTCACGAAGCGCGCAAGATCGTACGACACCCCAAGACCTACACGCTGCACACCCGACCGGCCGATAAAGACTACCGCTTGGTCTTTAGCAAGCGCGTCTTGGATCTCGTCACGAAGGCCAAGACGTACCCGTACGGTACCCGTTTCCCCGAGGACCCCCTGACCGAGGCCGACCTCGACAACGTCCATCTCCTCGGCGCATTGCTGTCGGACGACGACGATTTTTTGTAAAAAATTCGTTTGGGGGTGTCGGAGGGGGCCTGGGTCGGCACCGAGGGGTTGGGTCTGTCAGAGACGGTCGGCGTCCTCGCTTGCACTGTCGTGACGCACCCCTTCTCGGCGACCACCAGGTTGTCTCTCGCCCCCACCTTTTCTCTGTCCTTCGTTTTTTCCTTACTTGGGACGGGAGCGTCACTCGGACCTCCCCCACGTTCCCGCTTGTACATAGTTGTCGTTTTTCTAGATGGAAGTCAAGACGCTGTCTTGAGGGACGAGGGTTCCCTCGGAGCCCTCCCACGTTCCCGCTTGTAAAATAAGTTTATTTTTATTAAAATTCGTTATTCTTCTTCAAAACCAGGCCTTTTGAGCGTGACTTCCGGTTTTTCGTGACGTCATATCCGGTCTGACATCATCCCTGGTCTTAATTATTCAACATGGCGGTGTTTTGAAATCCACCAATCAGCGTGCTCCGTTTCGGCGGGAAAATTTGAATGGACCAATCAGACGCCGCCTTTTCCAACCGCCAAAAGGTACGTGAAGGGGCGTCTACCACTACTGACAGTCACTTTATCATGTAAGAGATTGGCACAATAGTAAAAGAGCTCCCATATAAAAATAAAAAAAGGCGAAATGAAAGAGATGAATATCAACATCATCCCAAATAATATGGAAAACTATATGGCTTTAATATTGGATAAGCATTTAGTCTTCATTCATAGTTTCCAGTTTATGAGTTCATCTCTTAACAAATTAGCAATCTACCTGATGAAGCTTTCAAATACACATCAGAAGTCTTCAAGAAACAGAATAAGTTAGGTCTCATGGAAAAGAAAGGCATTTACCCTTATGATTGTATGAATAGTTTTCATAAATTCAATGAAACTCAATTACCATCCAAATATGACTTTCACAGTATTTTAGACAATGAAAATATCTCAGATGAAAATCATAAACATACTCAGAATGTAGGGGATACATTCAAATTAGAAAATATGGGTGAACACCATGATCTGTATCTTAAATCTGATATACTGTTGCTGGCAGATGTATTTGAAAACTTCAGAAAGACTTGCTTACAATACCATCAAGTAGACCCTTGCCACTATTTCACTAGTCCTAGTTTGAGTTGGGATGCTATGCTTAAGATGACTAAAATACAGTTGCAATTGATGCTAGACACAGATATGTTCCAATTCATTGAAAAGGCATTAAGAGGTGGTATTTCATATATAGCTAATAGTTATGGTAAAGCAAATAATAAATACATGAAAAATTATGATAAAAATAAAGCTACAAAGTATATCACGTATTTAGATGCTAATAATCTCTATGGTTGGGCTGAGTCAGTATTTACCAACTGGTAATTTTAAATGGATGACAGAAAAAGAAATTGAAAAGATAAATTTAGGTAAACACACTGAGGACTCCAAGAAAGGTCTTATTCTCGAGGCTGATCTTATGTATCCTAAAGAGTTCCATGATTTGCATAATGATTACCCACTAGCTGCTGAAAACATCAACACAACAAAAGATATGCTATCAGATTATTGTGAAACTAACAGAGAAAAATATAACATTACAATTGGACCGGTTAAAAAACTGACTACAACCCTAAACAATACAGAAAAATATGTTCTTCATTTTAGGATTGAAAGTAAAAAAGGTTCATAGAATGTTACAATTTAGTTAGTCTCCATGGTTGAAGCAATATTTTTACGATAACTGCAGAAATTCACGCGCGCTCATTGGCTAATTTTTATGGTCAATGTGCGGACAGACACATGAATTTATAATGGTCTCGCGTTTCGTCTTAATTTCGTCTCTCCTACCTTTTTGTTATCGTAAAAAACAAATTGACGTCAGTTTTTAATGCGTCTGTCCTGTTATTGACAATGAATTTCGTCATCACATTGTCAAAGTAGTTTGCGGATCCACTCGGCTATCGCCTCGTGGATCCACAGCTACTTTGACAATGTGATGACGAAATTTACGATCAATAACAGGACAGACGCATAAAAAACTGACGTCAATTTGTTAAATCGATTTCAACACTCATAAACGAACCAAGGCTAAAAATTCATTTGAAAAAGACTTTTTTTCCCTTTTTCAAGCTTATAAATAACAGTGTTTGGTAAAACTATGGAGAACATTCTTAACCAAGTTGACATTAAGCTTGTGACAGATCAGAAAAAAATAAGCTCAAAAGCGATTTTCAAAAGCTGCAAAATGTTCAATGAAAATTTGGTGGCTATACATAAGATTAAAGATACACCATCTCTCAATAGGGCTGCATAAGTAGGAATGTGTCTTCTTGATCTTTCTAAGACATTGATGTATGATTTCCATTATAATAATATTAAACAAAAGTATGGCGGTAAAGCCAAATTAATATTCACTGACACTGACTCATTAACGTATGAAATCGAAGCCGAAGATTTATACAAAGACTTTTGGAATGACAGATAAATTCGACAACAGTTGTTGCTACCGCTTTGTAATTTTTTGTTTCTTTCTTTAGTACGTTCTTCGTTTTAGTTGTAGGTGTTGATTGCGTTCCTTCGTATGTTAGGTGTTCCTTTGTTTCCCGTTATATCACGTTGTTATGCCTGCATTTAGTTATTCTGTTAAGTTTTCTTGCATAATTTCGAATCACTTTATTTAGTTTAGTTTTCACTTT